>JASAMY010000965.1:60000-112344 GCA_030248085.1 Paralinhomoeus sp. GSCO2_6 | reverse complement strand
CGCCTAGGACATTACTTAGACAAAATTTAGCAAAATACCGCAATCCGTTAGGCGTCTGTGCTGAGTGTATTACCTAGACCTAATCCGCAAAAAAATGTTTTAGCGTCGCGTTTGGGTGGCGGAGGCGGCCCGCCCGCTGGGCGGTCGGCCGGACGACGCGCCGCGACAGGACGAGTTGTTCCACAACGGTCCAGTCCAGTTGCTGGCCCAGTCCACTCAGATCATTGCCAAGAAGAGAAAGAGCGGACCGTACCATCTCAGCGGACGCTCGCAGATCGCAGTCGCCTACACGGACGGCTTTTGCTCCCAAGAGCGTGGCGCAACGGATCCGCCCGCCGAACTGTACCGATTTCTCGTTTACGACTCGAGCGACGACTCCACCTGGGGCGGATGCCGAGCGCCATTCGCGGCGGCATCAGGATGAGCAGAATTGCCGCCGAAAAATTCGAAACAGAATTTTTTGACGGTTGGATAAATTCCTAATCGATGCGTGTTCGCGTGCGTGCAAGTGTCCGAGCGTGTCAGCGTGCGTATGTGCGTGCAAGTGTGCGAGCGTGTCCACGTGCGCGTGTGACAATTCTTCTTCCTCTCTTGGCTACCCTCGCCCGTCGTCAACTTCTTTACCAAAACTTGGAACTTACCGGTAAACAGTTTAGCTGATCTTTATCAAATCTTTGCTCTTACAAAAAAATGATTATTCAAAATTGACTCAACAAGTACGGCTTTATATTTCGTCAGGCCGGAACTCACGTCGTTTTTCTCGCCCAACTTCCGCCGCTGTCAAGAATGATTTTTTTGTTGTATATTGTTGCAAGCGACTCGTTGTAGCATTTCCGTTCCCTCGTTCTCTTCATTCTGTGTACTGTACAGCATGTACTAGGGTGTGTACTTCTTATAGCTTCATATACCCCAAAAAAAAAATTTGTTGTATCCTTAGTGCTCGTTCGGCGCTCTCTTCTTGTATGGCGTGTATTGTATGTCGTGAGCTATATGGCGTGTATCATTTGCATTGTATCGTTTGTTGTTGTTTTATTGTCGTTGTAACGTAGTATCCAACACTCCTGTTGGTGAATGGCAAATCTGGCTGCATTTCTTCATTAGGAGATCCAATTGTGAAATAATTTGAATTTGGTTTCATGGTTTGACGGTACAAGTCAGCAGGACACACGATTGCGGGACCCTGCAAAATTATGTACATTTGTTTTAATTTTTAGATTCGAACAAACTATATTTATTTAAATTTTGTTTACTGGAACTACTGTTTACTGGTTTACCTGGAATCGAGTTGAGTACTCAGCAATCAGCAGCACAACATAATTTTGGACAGTTAGAGACTGTCCCATAGGCATACAGTCCTCAGCTCAATAAATTCATAGAATTCGTTGTTTCCTGGTGAGCCTGAGTTCAGTTCATTCAAAACCACATCACATGGTGGGAGATTGCTGTTGTTGACTTTTAACAGTGAATTCTGCCACAGTTGCATATACCGTAGTTGGTGTGTCCCTACAGTGTGCAATGTGCATACCGCAAATCCCCCAATAAACGCCCTGGGCGTTTATTTTTTCAACCCACCCTCTACCCAGGGCGTTCATTGGAGGGGGGGGGGGGCGTTCATAAACTCAACTACTAAATGGGGTTGCAACAATGCTGTTCAGACCCAATAATCGTTAGTTAAACATGAAAATTGTATGGTTATTGGTGCAAATAACGTTCTGCAGTGGCTAAACAATAGCTGTTCTAGTGCGTACAGGCAATATACAAGCCGTGATTCAGGCAATATACAGGCCGTGATAAACATAATTCAGGCCGTGGCCTTGCCCAGCAAGGAATCGAGCCCCCGACCTCGCGGTCAGGGGTCCAACGCCTTGCGGACTACGCCACAGCCCCACAATATTTTTGCCCATAAAAGGCACATGGCACAACATACCCCTTACCCCCGGGGGCACTGTTGGAGGGGGGGCACTATTGGAGGAAGGTTGTATGGGAGGATTTACGGTATACACCCTCCTAGAGCTCGAACGAAAAAATTAGGCCCCGGGGGGCGAATTATCGGGTTTACGGTAGTAGCGCCGCGTGTGAACATAGTGTCGTTCCTCACAATTAGAAGAAATTCACGTCAACAGAGTCAATCACTTGTTGCTTGTGTTGATTGTCATGGCAAAGTCCGGACGAACAGGGAACTACCAACGTTTCCACTTCACTGGCAACATCGAGTGCATGACAGTAATGAGAATCGTCCAAAGCGCGTTGGCATCCGTCGAGTCTGACGCATCTACGTAGGTACATACGCATCGCATCTTGCCATTCGCTACGACGCACTGACGCTACGAGTGGCACTGCGTGTACCACAGAACAATGCATACACTGCGGCTCCATACACCGCGGCCTGCGGTGTATGCTTTCGCGACTGGACGGGGGGGGGGGCGCAGTGTGCTCCACGCCGCCGCAGCACCCCGGTTCTCCCCCACGGAGGTTCGCTCGTCCGTCGTCGCGCGGCGGCCGCGCCATCGTCCGTCAGTGGTCGCGCGCGCGCGGCGGCCGCCGCCAGCGCTCGTCTCTCGCGCGCGCGCGCGCGCGCCGACGGCGGCGCGTCTGGATAGAGGCCGGCGGCTAGCGGCCGGCCGGCCTGTAAAAGGATTTAGTTGGGGACGAGGCTCAATGTGGGTGAGGCACGCCTGGCGGCGCGGCAGCCGCAGATTCCAATCGGCGTGAAACGCGTCGCGGTGGCCGACGACGTCCTCCGTCGGCCGAGTGTTGTCGCCGAAGATCCACTCGCAGATGTTCCACCGCGACACCGTGTCGACCACGGCGATGACGAGCGGTTGGCGGTCGGTCGGCCAGGGCAGGTGCTCGATGGCGCTCTCCTCATTACCGACGCCCCCCAAGCCTGCCCACGAGCGCCACCTCCCAACTGGCAAGTAGTCGTTCCTCGCCAACCGCCCGGTCGGCATGCGCACGCGCGAGTCGCCGCACGAGAAGGTCGTCAACAACTTCGGCAGGCTGGCTATGAAGCCGCGCAGGCTGAAGGGCGTATCCAGCCAGTCCGCGGGGATGGTCATTTCGGAGAAGGCGACGAACAGGCTCTCCAAGTTGGGCGCCGCCTGGCCCACTTTGGCGAAGTGCGTGCCCGGCTGGCGGCACTCGCACGTGAGCCAGCACGTGGACAACTTCCGAAGGCGCGGCAGCTCGAGTCTGCACTCGTCCGCGACGCACTTGAGCTCGTGCAGCTGCAGCTGCTCGAGCGCCTGTACGCGCAAATGTACCATTCCAGCACTGCCTACTATAGTCATACTGTACTTGTGGAAGGAATTCTCAAAACGCGCCTTGCCCATCTCGTTCAACGCATCGACGCTGAGCTTGTATTTTGTCACCACGCCGCCAACTCTGACTTCCGTCGTTGGTAGCAGTAGCTCGGTCAGTTTCGATGACCAACCGGAGGGAGCTGTTACAAGCCCTCTCGGTATGATCGCTGAGAAGAACCACGACGCCGTCCGGCGGAAGCAGACGCTGCGTGCTTGTCCTCTTCGCATGGACAGCACGCCTTCGAGGAGACAGGTGATGTCCGTTTCGGCCTTTGTCGAAAGAATCAGCTCCTGGTCGACCCAGAGGTCCATGTGTCGAAAGCCCAAAGCGGCGACGACCTTCAGAATTTTGCAGTAGGCGCCCGTCTGCTTGGGTCGCATGATCCTCTGTCCTTTGCTGTCCACAAAGGTGTAGGTCATGCAGAGTTTGGCCGGACCGTATGGGGTGGAAATCACAACGACGCACAGGACGCTGGCCCGAGGCCACACGCTGCGCCAGAGCCTGTTGACGGCCCGGCACGTTCGCTTGCAGTTGGCGACGTCCGCAATGGACAACGTTGCCAACACGATGGGGATCACGTCCACGGGGAGCGTTTCGAGCATCTAGAGCGATAAAAATGTAAAATGTACTACGCTACAGCCGACTTCGTTCGCGCACCTCGTCTCTTAATCTTCCTCTGCAGCGCGCAGCAACTCGATGCAAGACGGGGACGGTGAGTGGTGAAAGTAACTTGCGGTCGAGTAGCAAAAACTGCTGCCTGGGTAGGGTTAAGTACTCTCGATCCGACGCTGATGCGCGGCAGTCCGGCCATCTCAGCGAGCGGTGGTATTTCACAAAAAAAACGCGCGCCACGGGCTTGCTCAACCTACATATTCCCTGCCTAACACACAAGACCAACCGAAAATGTCAAACCGAATTCGAATCCTGCTCGCTGTGCCACTTTTGTGCGTGCGTCTCTCTCTCTCAGCGGCTCGGTGTCTTGATTCCCTTGCAAATCGAACGGAGCGCAGCCAGTATCAACAGAGACGCGCGATTCGTGATTGCGCGGCGAGCACCAAAAAGCGGAGTTGGCGCGCCTGGCTGGCGCCGGCCGCCGGATGTACACCTATACGTGCATGACTCATGCTTTGCGCCTAGCTGTTCTGTAAGCTCCACTTGCGATTATGTCCTGCACTGGCTACGATGTCTAGCTCTCGATAAACAATCGCGCAGCGACACTCCCAGTACATTGTAGAGTAGTGAGTACATCACGGGGACCTTTGAGCGCAATTTAAAAAAACCATACTGTAACTAATACGGGGACCTTTGAGCGCAATTAAAAAAAGCATACTGTAGCTAAAAGTGCATTGTAGGCATTACTCCGACAAATACCGTAATCCACTGTAATAGGCCAACAAGTTAACTGAGCGCGTTACTCATTAAGCAAGAAAGATGTCGTATGTAATACTCTATTTAGCCCAAAAAGTTCGCCTAGGACATTACTTAGACAAAATTTAGCAAAATACCGCAATCCGTTAGGCGTCTCTGCTGAGTGTATTACCTAGACCTAATCCGCAAAAAAATGTTTTAGCGTCGCGTTTGGGTGGCGGAGGCGGCCCGCCCGCTGGGCGGTCGGCCGGACGACGCGCCGCGACAGGACGAGTTGTTCCACAACGGTCCAGTCCAGTTCTGGCCCAGTCCACTCAGATCATTGCCAAGAAGAGAAAGAGCGGACCCTACCATCTCAGCGGACGCTCGCAGATCGCAGTCGCCTACACGGACGGCTTTTGCTCCCAAGAGCGTGGCGCCAACGGATTCGCCCGCCGAACTGGACCGATTTCTCGTTTACGACTCGAGCGACGACTCCACCTGGTGCATGCCGAGCGCCATTCGCGGCGGCATCAGGATGAGCAGAATTGCCGCCGAAAAATTCGAAACAGAATTTTTTGACGGTTGGATAAATTCCTAAATCGATGCGTGTTCGCGTGCGTGCAAGTGTCCGAGCGTGTCAGCGTGCGTATGTGCGTGCAAGTGTGCGAGCGTGTCCACGTGCGCGTGTGACAATTCTTCTTCCTCTCTTGGCTACCCTCGCCCGTCGTCAACTTCTTTACCAAAACTTGGAACTTACCGGTAAACAATTTAGCTGATCTTTATCAAATCTTTGCTCTTACAAAAAAATGATTATTCAAAATTGACTCAACAAGTACGGCTTATATTTCGTCAGGCCGGAACTCACGTCGTTTTTCTCGCCCAACTGCCGCCGCTGTCAAGAATGATTTTTTTGTTGTATATTGTTGCAAGCGACTCGTTGTAGCATTTCCGTTCCCTCGTTCTCTTCATTCTGTGTACTGTACAGCATGTACTAGGGTGTGTACTTCTTATAGCTTCATATACCCCAAAAAAAAAATTTGTTGTATCCTTAGTGCTCGTTCGGCGCTCTCTTCTTGTATGGCGTGTATTGTATGTCGTGAGCTATATGGCGTGTATCATTTGCATTGTATCGTTTGTTGTTGTTTTATTGTCGTTGTAACGTAGTATCCAACGCTCCTGTTGGTGAATGGCAAATCTGGCTGCATTTCTTCATTAGGAGTTGGTGTGTCCCTACAGTGTGCAATGTGCATACCGCAAATCCCCCAATAAACGCCCTGGGCGTTTATTTTTTCAACCCACCCTCTACCCAGGGCGTTCATTGGAGGGGGGGGGGCGTTCATAAACTCAACTACTAAATGGGGTTGCAACAATGCTGTTCAGACCCAATAATCGTTAGTTAAACATGAAAATTGTATGGTTATTGGTGCAAATAACGTTCTGCAGTGGCTAAACAATAGCTGTTCTAGTGCGTACAGGCAATATACAAGCCGTGATACAGGCAATATACAGGCCGTGATAAACATAATTCAGGCCGTGGCCTTGCCCAGCAAGGAATCGAGCCCCCGACCTCGCGGTCAGGGGTCCAACGCCTTGCGGACTACGTCACAGCCCCACAATATTTTTGCCCATAAAAGGCACATGGCACAACATACCCCTTACCCCCGGGGGCACTATTGGAGGGGGGGGGGGTTGTATTGGAGGATTTACGGTATACACCCTCCTAGAGCTCGAACCAAAAAATTAGCCCCCCGGGGGGCTAATTATAGGGTTTACGGTAGTAGCGCCGCGTGTGAACATAGTGTCGTTCCTCACAATTAGAAGAAATTCACGTCAACAGAGTCAATCACTTGTTGCTTGTGTTGATTGTCATGGCAAAGTCCGGACGAACAGGGAACTACCAACGTTTCCACTTCACTGGCAACATCGAGTGCATGACAGTAATGAGAATCGTCCAAAGCGCGTTGGCATCCGTCGAGTCTGACGCATCTACGTAGGTACATACGCATCGCATCTTGCCATTCGCTACGACGCACTGACGCTACGAGTGGCACTGCGTGTACCACAGAACAATGCATACACTGCGGCTCCATACACCGCGGCCTGCGGTGTATGCTTTCGCGACTGGACGGGGGGGGGGGGCGCAGTGTGCTCCACGCCGCCGCAGCACCCCGGTTCTCCCCCACGGAGGTTCGCTCGTCCGTCGTCGCGCGGCGGCCGCGCCATCGTCCGTCAGTGGTCGCGCGCGCGCGGCGGCCGCCGCCATCGCTCGTCTCTCGCGCGCGCGCGCGCGCGCCGACGGCGGCGCGTCTGGATCGAGGCCGGCGGCTAGCGGCCGGCCGGCCTGTAAAAGGATTTAGTTGGGGACGAGGCTCAATGTGGGTGAGGCACGCCTGGCGGCGCGGCAGCCGCAGATTCCAATCGGCGTGAAACGCGTCGCGGTGGCCGACGACGTCCTCCGTCGGCCGAGTGTTGTCGCCGAAGATCCACTCGCAGATGTTCCACCGCGACACCGTGTCGACCCCGGCGATGACGAGCGGTTGGCGGTCGGTCGGCCAGGGCAGGGCTCGATGGCGCTCTCCTCATTACCGACGCCCCCCAAGCCTGCCCACGAGCGCCACCTCCCAACTGGCAAGTAGTCGTTCCTCGCCAACCGCCCGGTCGGCATGCGCACGCGCGAGTCGCCGCACGAGAAGGTCGTCAACAACTTCGGCAGGCTGGCTATGAAGCCGCGCAGGCTGAAGGGCGTATCCAGCCAGTCCGCGGGGATGGTCATTTCGGAGAAGGCGACGAACAGGCTCTCCAAGTTGGGCGCCGCCTGGCCCACTTTGGCGAAGTGCGTGCCCGGCTGGCGGCACTCGCACGTGAGCCAGCACGTGGACAACTTCCGAAGGCGCGGCAGCTCGAGTCTGCACTCGTCCGCGACGCACTTGAGCTCGTGCAGCTGCAGCTGCTCGAGCGCCTGTACGCGCAAATGTACCATTCCAGCACTGCCTACTATAGTCATACTGTACTTGTGGAAGGAATTCTCAAAACGCGCCTTGCCCATCTCGTTCAACGCATCGACGCTGAGCTTGTATTTTGTCACCACGCCGCCAACTCTGACTTCCGTCGTTGGTAGCAGTAGCTCGGTCAGTTTCGATGACCAACCGGAGGGAGCTGTTACAAGCCCTCTCGGTATGATCGCTGAGAAGAACCACGACGCCGTCCGGCGGAAGCAGACGCTGCGTGCTTGTCCTCTTCGCATGGACAGCACGCCTTCGAGGAGACAGGTGATGTCCGTTTCGGCCTTTGTCGAAAGAATCAGCTCCTGGTCGACCCAGAGGTCCATGTGTCGAAAGCCCAAAGCGGCGACGACCTTCAGAATTTTGCAGTAGGCGCCCGTCTGCTTGGGTCGCATGATCCTCTGTCCTTTGCTGTCCACAAAGGTGTAGGTCATGCAGAGTTTGGCCGGACCGTATGGGGTGGAAATCACAACGACGCACAGGACGCTGGCCCGAGGCCACACGCTGCGCCAGAGCCTGTTGACGGCCCGGCACGTTCGCTTGCAGTTGGCGACGTCCGCAATGGACAACGTTGCCAACACGATGGGGATCACGTCCACGGGGAGCGTTTCGAGCATCTAGAGCGATAAAAATGTAAAATGTACTACGCTACAGCCGACTTCGTTCGCGCACCTCGTCTCTTAATCTTCCTCTGCAGCGCGCAGCAACTCGATGCAAGACGGGGACGGTGAGTGGTGAAAGTAACTTGCGGTCGAGTAGCAAAAACTGCTGCCTGGGTAGGGTTAAGTACTCTCGATCCGACGCTGATGCGCGGCAGTCCGGCCATCTCAGCGAGCGGTGGTATTTCACAAAAAAAACGCGCGCCACGGGCTTGCTCAACCTACATATTCCCTGCCTAACACACAAGACCAACCGAAAATGTCAAACCGAATTCGAATCCTGCTCGCTGTGCCACTTTTGTGCGTGCGTCTCTCTCTCTCAGCGGCTCGGTGTCTTGATTCCCTTGCAAATCGAACGGAGCGCAGCCAGTATCAACAGAGACGCGCGATTCGTGATTGCGCGGCGAGCACCAAAAAGCGGAGTTGGCGCGCCTGGCTGGCGCCGGCCGCCGGATGTACACCTATACGTGCATGACTCATGCTTTGCGCCTAGCTGTTCTGTAAGCTCCACTTGCGATTATGTCCTGCACTGGCTACGATGTCTAGCTCTCGATAAACAATCGCGCAGCGACACTCCCAGTACATTGTAGAGTAGTGAGTACATCACGGGGACCTTTGAGCGCAATTTAAAAAAACCATACTGTAACTAATACGGGGACCTTTGAGCGCAATTAAAAAAAGCATACTGTAGCTAAAAGTGCATTGTAGGCATTACTCCGACAAATACCGTAATCCACTGTAATAGGCCAACAAGTTAACTGAGCGCGTTACTCATTAAGCAAGAAAGATGTCGTATGTAATACTCTATTTAGCCCAAAAAGTTCGCCTAGGACATTACTTAGACAAAATTTAGCAAAATACCGCAATCCGTTAGGCGTCTCTGCTGAGTGTATTACCTAGACCTAATCCGCAAAAAAATGTTTTAGCGTCGCGTTTGGGTGGCGGAGGCGGCCCGCCCGCTGGGCGGTCGGCCGGACGACGCGCCGCGACAGGACGAGTTGTTCCACAACGGTCCAGTCCAGTTCTGGCCCAGTCCACTCAGATCATTGCCAAGAAGAGAAAGAGCGGACCCTACCATCTCAGCGGACGCTCGCAGATCGCAGTCGCCTACACGGACGGCTTTTGCTCCCAAGAGCGTGGCGCCAACGGATTCGCCCGCCGAACTGGACCGATTTCTCGTTTACGACTCGAGCGACGACTCCACCTGGTGCATGCCGAGCGCCATTCGCGGCGGCATCAGGATGAGCAGAATTGCCGCCGAAAAATTCGAAACAGAATTTTTTGACGGTTGGATAAATTCCTAAATCGATGCGTGTTCGCGTGCGTGCAAGTGTCCGAGCGTGTCAGCGTGCGTATGTGCGTGCAAGTGTGCGAGCGTGTCCACGTGCGCGTGTGACAATTCTTCTTCCTCTCTTGGCTACCCTCGCCCGTCGTCAACTTCTTTACCAAAACTTGGAACTTACCGGTAAACAATTTAGCTGATCTTTATCAAATCTTTGCTCTTACAAAAAAATGATTATTCAAAATTGACTCAACAAGTACGGCTTATATTTCGTCAGGCCGGAACTCACGTCGTTTTTCTCGCCCAACTGCCGCCGCTGTCAAGAATGATTTTTTTGTTGTATATTGTTGCAAGCGACTCGTTGTAGCATTTCCGTTCCCTCGTTCTCTTCATTCTGTGTACTGTACAGCATGTACTAGGGTGTGTACTTCTTATAGCTTCATATACCCCAAAAAAAAAATTTGTTGTATCCTTAGTGCTCGTTCGGCGCTCTCTTCTTGTATGGCGTGTATTGTATGTCGTGAGCTATATGGCGTGTATCATTTGCATTGTATCGTTTGTTGTTGTTTTATTGTCGTTGTAACGTAGTATCCAACGCTCCTGTTGGTGAATGGCAAATCTGGCTGCATTTCTTCATTAGGAGATCCAATTGTGAAATAATTTGAATTTGGTTTCATGGTTTGACGGTACAAGTCAGCAGGACACACGATTGCGGGACCCTGCAAAATTATGTACATTTGTTTTAATTTTTAGATTCGAACAAACTATATTTATTTAAATTTTGTTTACTGGAACTACTGTTTACTGGTTTACCTGGAATCGAGTTGAGTACTCAGCAATCAGCAGCACAACATAATTTTGGACAGTTAGAGACTGTCCCATAGGCATACAGTCCTCAGCTCAATAAATTCATAGAATTCGTTGTTTCCTGGTGAGCCTGAGTTCAGTTCATTCAAAACCACATCACATGGTGGGAGATTGCTGTTGTTGACTTTTAACAGTGAATTCTGCCACAGTTGCATATACCGTAGTTGGTGTGTCCCTACAGTGTGCAATGTGCATACCGCAAATCCCCCAATAAACGCCCTGGGCGTTTATTTTTTCAACCCACCCTCTACCCAGGGCGGTCATTGGAGGGGGGGGGGGGCGTTCATAAACTCAACTACTAAATGGGGTTGCAACAATGCTGTTCAGACCCAATAATCGTTAGTTAAACATGAAAATTGTATGGTTATTGGTGCAAATAACGTTCTGCAGTGGCTAAACAATAGCTGTTCTAGTGCGTACAGGCAATATACAAGCCGTGATACAGGCAATATACAGGCCGTGATAAACATAATTCAGGCCGTGGCCTTGCCCAGCAAGGAATCGAGCCCCCGACCTCGCGGTCAGGGGTCCAACGCCTTGCGGACTACGTCACAGCCCCACAATATTTTTGCCCATAAAAGGCACATGGCACAACATACCCCTTACCCCCGGGGGCACTATTGGAGGGGGGGGGGGGGTTGTATTGGAGGATTTACGGTATACACCCTCCTAGAGCTCGAACCAAAAAATTAGCCCCCCGGGGGGCTAATTATAGGGTTTACGGTAGTAGCGCCGCGTGTGAACATAGTGTCGTTCCTCACAATTAGAAGAAATTCACGTCAACAGAGTCAATCACTTGTTGCTTGTGTTGATTGTCATGGCAAAGTCCGGACGAACAGGGAACTACCAACGTTTCCACTTCACTGGCAACATCGAGTGCATGACAGTAATGAGAATCGTCCAAAGCGCGTTGGCATCCGTCGAGTCTGACGCATCTACGTAGGTACATACGCATCGCATCTTGCCATTCGCTACGACGCACTGACGCTACGAGTGGCACTGCGTGTACCACAGAACAATGCATACACTGCGGCTCCATACACCGCGGCCTGCGGTGTATGCTTTCGCGACTGGACGGGGGGGGGGGGCGCAGTGTGCTCCACGCCGCCGCAGCACCCCGGTTCTCCCCCACGGAGGTTCGCTCGTCCGTCGTCGCGCGGCGGCCGCGCCATCGTCCGTCAGTGGTCGCGCGCGCGCGGCGGCCGCCGCCATCGCTCGTCTCTCGCGCGCGCGCGCGCGCGCCGACGGCGGCGCGTCTGGATAGAGGCCGGCGGCTAGCGGCCGGCCGGCCTGTAAAAGGATTTAGTTGGGGACGAGGCTCAATGTGGGTGAGGCACGCCTGGCGGCGCGGCAGCCGCAGATTCCAATCGGCGTGAAACGCGTCGCGGTGGCCGACGACGTCCTCCGTCGGCCGAGTGTTGTCGCCGAAGATCCACTCGCAGATGTTCCACCGCGACACCGTGTCGACCCCGGCGATGACGAGCGGTTGGCGGTCGGTCGGCCAGGGCAGGTGCTCGATGGCGCTCTCCTCATTACCGACGCCCCCCAAGCCTGCCCACGAGCGCCACCTCCCAACTGGCAAGTAGTCGTTCCTCGCCAACCGCCCGGTCGGCATGCGCACGCGCGAGTCGCCGCACGAGAAGGTCGTCAACAACTTCGGCAGGCTGGCTATGAAGCCGCGCAGGCTGAAGGGCGTATCCAGCCAGTCCGCGGGGATGGTCATTTCGGAGAAGGCGACGAACAGGCTCTCCAAGTTGGGCGCCGCCTGGCCCACTTTGGCGAAGTGCGTGCCCGGCTGGCGGCACTCGCACGTGAGCCAGCACGTGGACAACTTCCGAAGGCGCGGCAGCTCGAGTCTGCACTCGTCCGCGACGCACTTGAGCTCGTGCAGCTGCAGCTGCTCGAGCGCCTGTACGCGCAAATGTACCATTCCAGCACTGCCTACTATAGTCATACTGTACTTGTGGAAGGAATTCTCAAAACGCGCCTTGCCCATCTCGTTCAACGCATCGACGCTGAGCTTGTATTTTGTCACCACGCCGCCAACTCTGACTTCCGTCGTTGGTAGCAGTAGCTCGGTCAGTTTCGATGACCAACCGGAGGGAGCTGTTACAAGCCCTCTCGGTATGATCGCTGAGAAGAACCACGACGCCGTCCGGCGGAAGCAGACGCTGCGTGCTTGTCCTCTTCGCATGGACAGCACGCCTTCGAGGAGACAGGTGATGTCCGTTTCGGCCTTTGTCGAAAGAATCAGCTCCTGGTCGACCCAGAGGTCCATGTGTCGAAAGCCCAAAGCGGCGACGACCTTCAGAATTTTGCAGTAGGCGCCCGTCTGCTTGGGTCGCATGATCCTCTGTCCTTTGCTGTCCACAAAGGTGTAGGTCATGCAGAGTTTGGCCGGACCGTATGGGGTGGAAATCACAACGACGCAACAGGACGCTGGCCCGAGGCCACACGCTGCGCCAGAGCCTGTTGACGGCCCGGCACGTTCGCTTGCAGTTGGCGACGTCTGCAATGGACAACGTTGCCAACACGATGGGGATCACGTCCACGGGGAGCGTTTCGAGCATCTAGAGCGATAAAAATGTAAAATGTACTACGCTACAGCCGACTTCGTTCGCGCACCTCGTCTCTTAATCTTCCTCTGCAGCGCGCAGCAACTCGATGCAAGACGGGGACGGTGAGTGGTGAAAGTAACTTGCGGTCGAGTAGCAAAAACTGCTGCCTGGGTAGGGTTAAGTACTCTCGATCCGACGCTGATGCGCCCACCCGGACCACGCCCAGACGACCGAGCCTCGCTTCCGTGGGCGTGGGGTGGGGGGGGGGTGGACGGTGTTGACGGCTCTAGCTTGGTCTAGACAAAAGTTATCCGATAGCGCCTCTGCCGACACCGGTGCCTTTCGGGCGCCCCGCGCCTCGCCTGCTCGCGCCCAGACGACCGAGTCTCGCGCTCCCCACTACAGGGAAGGTGTTGAAGGCGCGTTTGGTCAAAACAAAGGTATCCGATGATAGCGCCAAACACGACCGTGCTTTTCGCGTCCAAAGTCTAAACAAAGCCAGAGATCCGATGATAGCGCCTATCGTGTAATGGAGCTGCCGTCCTTGCGTACAATGGTCAAATCCGTACAGCCGATGATCACGCGTTCGCGCTATCGCTCGCTTGCACGCGAGCGCCCTCAGGACGCATGATGTTTACGACCAACCGACTGACCGACCGACAAAGGCTGTTGACAGCCCGCTTCGTTTAAACGAAGCCAAAGTATCCAATGCATCAGCCGATCGAGTAAACGATGACTTCTTTAAAACCCGATTAGGGTCAGCAAGAATGCCACTCTTGACAGCCAAACTCTGAAAACTCTCCTCCTCACTTCTCATTTTGATCACATTGCTCCCAAGCGCCGCGCAGAAGCAGGCCACCGCCATGAGCCAGCAGTTCACCAATCGAGCCTACCAAACCCGCTGGGTCTGCTAGTTGTCCATAAGAATTTTTCCATCTTGAGCACGATTTGGTTGTATTGTAGGGCAGCCGCACGCAGCCGCAGCCGCGTCCGGTGGCCCGAGTCGCACCGTCCGTTGAAGTGGGGCCGCTGGCCCAGGAGCCGCCACCTTCGCGGGCCATCAGCTTTTTTGGGGTGGCGCGCTTCGTCGAACAAGGCATGACCTTTATCGAGGGTTTCCACCAAGTCTATGGGCGAACCGTCGAGTCGGCTGGCTTCCAAAAGTCGGAGGGCTGCGAGGATGAAGTCGTCTTTGCAGCGAGACCAACGCTCCGCCCTGACGGCTGTGAATGTTTAATTTCTACTTAGTACTGACTGGCTATAATGAATGATCTCTTTCTGACAATATTAGTCATAACCGTCGAGCTGGGCTATTTTAACGCGGATCGCGGGGACGGGAACAGCCCCAATGTCAAATACACGCGAAGCTCAGGACACCCAGAAAACTGCGTGCTGGATGCTGAACAGGCCAAGGAATTTCTGGTAAGCGCACGCTCGTTCGCGTCACTGTAAAAGGAAAGACAAGTCAGCGATTTAGGGCCAACTGAAGGAGCCCCTCCTGAGCGCGATTGAAGCGTTGCAGCACGTTCGCGGTGAGGACGCTGCGCAAGAAGAAGGACCCCCGCCAAGCAAACAAGCAAAGGAAGGATAGTGAGTGATTGACGCGCCAACAACCCAAAACCCAACCCTACCCTTGCAGAAGTGGATTTGTTGAAATAGGGAGAGTAAAGTGTTGAGATGGAACACATCCCAGTGCTTGTCAGGTCCATACATACGTTCTATAGTGTACATCAGCCTTATATCCCCTTGGGCGTACCCCCACCACTACAGTGGGGCATGGGTTGTCCCCAATCGTGACCCCAAAAAAAAAGTCTTTATACCGGGACAACACCTTATCCCGAGCTAAATCAGGGTTTATATTGGTATATCGAAAAAACGAACTTTTTTATCCCAGTGTTGGGAGTATAAAAAAAATTTTTTCTTATCCAAAGGATAAGGCGTCGTGTCCTCAATTTTTTTTTTATGCCATATACTACTACCAGTCACTGCCTATGATGTATACTCAACTGTTTCTACTCGAATAAGACAACGTGAAGCAACAATTTTTTTGTGTTGGCATGTACTGGTAGAAAACATCGTGTTCGTCTCCAGATAATGGGTTGCAAGACCAGTCATCATCAACGTCATGCACAGTTCACAAGTTCTCAGAAAAACGACCCTGTCACCATTCATTATATACTGGTGTAGGCAGAAAGACATCATGTCAGACTAGTATTGGGATTTGATTCTTGCGGTTTTTCTGTTTCTCAATTTTCTGTCATCGAATAAATAGTCAGTTTGCTTGTGAAATCGCTCAAAGCAGCCAGTTTCGACACAGAGGAACACTTTGCAAATACAACAGTAATAAGTTGTTCTTTTCCTCTGCAAATGACCTTGGCATTCTCTGGCAACCTAAAATGTATTTTTGTGTATATGTAAAACTGGTACAAAGTGATTCACCTTTGCCTGTCTCGGGAAATGGCCTAGTTTGATCTGCAGACGCATTTTTTTGACATCGGCAGGTGGCAGAGCCTGAGGAGGGCTTGAAGCTTCTGAAGGGACATCAAGAGCATTGCTGATGCCCTGCCTCACAGTACCCTTGTTTTCCAAATGATCTGCGAAATCAAGCAAGCGCTTTGCAATCTCCATTTTTACTTTGGCATTGGAGGCTGAGGGATTTGACGATTCGCGGTACAACACAAAGCTGTTGGCACAGAACCAGTCAAGTGACTGTAGCGCGACAGCCGACATGTACCAGCGCCTTGACTTTCTGTGATGCTTCACTGACGCGCACAGCTGATCACTAAACAGTCCGATTAAACCAGTATAACAAAAGCATTGAATATGCAAGCTTACTGAAGATCCACTCCCCCCATGTGCTTGTTAAATTCTGCAGCAACAGCTGGCTGTGAAATCATCATCCGGTAAACTTCTCCCTTTGACGTTTTCCCTTTTCTGAAGCAGACAGTACTGGAACTGTCCACGTTTGGTATTGATGACAGGAACGTAACAGCCCTGGCATCCATCCAAGTGATAGCAACAGTGTCTCCTATACTAGTATACTAGGTTTTTGCTGTGACATGAACACAAGAAAGTGTGGCACACCATAATTGCTTTCCACTTTCAAAGTATGTCCCCTGTCCAAAGCTTTAACAGCAGCAGGTGTGTTGCTAGCTTTGGTGGCTTGCATAATGTTCACTGGGAGATTTGAACGCTGCTCCCTCCTCAAGGTTCCACAAAAGAAAGTTTTCCGCTTTGACATAGCAAAGTTCATGTGAACTGTCGTGTAATATCTGTCTGTATACACCTAAATATCAACTAGTATTACACTGGGTTGTATCACACACACACACACACACACACACACACACACACACACACACACACACACACACACTGACTGGTGGATGTGCTGTGCTATGTTGCAGTGTGGCATACCAGTATAAGAAAAAAAAACGAACGTAGAAGCCTTGATCGAGGAAGGAGTGGATGCCGCATTCAGAGTTGCCAGCAAGCAATTTGTAACAAATGGCAACAATGCGGCCCCACACTTCTTGGAATTTGACATGGTTGGATGAGTGCAGGAGGGATGTGTACACATAACCAGTCTGCGGGTCGCAGAGGTTGTAGTACTTCAGGCCCTCTCCTCTGGGCTTTCCTTTTATGACTTGCACCAGCCCACTGCGTCCCTGTAGTGGTATAAGTTTTGTGGTCTTACTGGTAAACTATACAACTCGCACTGTTTGTGCTGTTTGTGCACACCTTAAACTCAGCCATTTCTTCGTCCAAGCTGATGTGCCTGGTGGGCGGTTTTCTCATTCTGTGGAAATTTTTTTGTGCCAGGTTTAAGTATTTTTCCACTTTATATATTTTGTTTTTGCTTTTCTCAGCTGGAGTGTATTCTTCTTCAACATAAAGGCATATGTGGCCATACCACTTCATGAATTTGGCCATTGAAATGTTTGTAGATGCGACAAATGCGTCAGGCAATTCTTGAGTCCAGTAATCTTTCAGGCGTGGTTTGGCACAGCAATCAAAGTAGAAGATTAGGGAAACAAACTTCAGTGCTTTTGGAATTGTCAGTTCAGGCCAACTTTTTGGATACGACACGCGCCCTCTAATGTTTGTACATCGGACCAACTCTTTGAGGCATTCTTCTGACATGCTTATGAAAATACTAGTCAAAGACTTTCCGGTTAGGTCTGGTGCACGATTTACATTCAATTCAGCAGACGGTGTCCAAGGACAATTGGGCAGTTCGTGCACTGGCCCGTCTCTCCAGTTATAGTCCTCTGGAAGAGGCTGGAGGTGTTGCTCAGCCTCCAGACGCAACTGATCAGAGACAACTGTGGCTCCACTCCTCAGGGTCTGTGCTTTCTGCTTTGCAGCACCAGCTGAGGTAGACGGTTTAGGCTGAGCATTGCCATCAGCAGTGTCACTGTCTTCTTCCTCAGATGTGTCAGACCCATCACCAAGAAGCTGCTGGACAGGTACAGACACGGACACCAGCGGAATGGCGCCACGTTCGTCGTCATCATCTTCCCATGACTCCTAAGTGTGGGCTGACTCGTTCAAGTTTAACAGTTTATACCGGTACAAAAATGAGCAATACCAGTTCCACTGATGGGGATGCAGCCTCAAACAGTGGCCGCTTGTGAGACATTATTGGTGTAATCAGTTAATACCAAGCAATTTTTTGCATTTCGCAACACAGCCAACCGCCTTAGACAGGTTAGCCGGCTGAGAAAGTAATGGTGACAGAATAAACACAACGTTGTGTTGAGGCAGTAGAGAATATAGCTTGGATGGGAAACATAAGTTACACTCATCCAAACACGTTTACTCCAAATACGTGACATCAAAATACACGACATCAAAATATGCGACACCAAAATACGTGACACCAAAAAAAAAATTGCGCTGGGCCAGATTCAGGAGAAGACGTTTAGCTGTTATCGATGGCCGAGTCGCTGAGCCCAGCAAATTCGTCTAAGTCCGTGTCACTGTCACTGGTGTGCTCAGAAGAGTCATCTTGCTTTGCCGGCTCCTCATTGCTCTTCTGAGCAGTGCCTTTCTTCGGAGTTTTCAGTTTCACTTTCGTCAGCTTTGCCTTCACTTTCTTTGGAGGCGGTTCCCCCCAGATGGGCTCCTTGAGGGTGCGCCCGTCTGCCAGCGGTGGTGCCACTGCTGCAAGTAACCAGTAACAAGTACTTTACTTGTCCGTACTTTTAGCGACTTAATACCAGTATTAATTAACAGTCAGTTAATTAACACTAGATGGTCAAATACAGGAGGGCTTACGCAGTGCCTCATTTTCCTTGTACCGAGCAGCATCCTTCTTCTGGAGCATGAACTTCGGTAAAGGGCATTTTTCAAACGTCGGCTTTTTCGTGCCCTTGAAGACAGAGACACTGTTCCTTGACTTCAACCAGTTGTTCCAAAGGCTTGTCATGGTCATCACAACGACTTTCTTTTTCTGGCTCTGAATACTAAGGCATTTAGAAACATTTAGGAACGTTCGTTCCGTGCAAAACCACCAGGTCACCTCGTTCAGGTCGCAGTTGTTCAAGGCGACACTGAAGAACTGCTGCATGAACTTTGGCTGCTGACTGACAATAAAGTCGGACGTGGCCAAAGTGTCCTTCGCCCACCTCGTTGTCTGCACAGGACGCAATCCTATAATGTCGCAACATTGTGTGCTGCTATACTGGTATGCCAATGTTGGTATACCATCAAAGTACACGGGTCCTTGCATGTCCGCGACAAAAGAGCAGAAGAGGCAGAGGATAACCTCTCTGACGTACGCCGCCTCGGCATCCTCAGAGGCTTTGTCCTCATCAGCACTAGCAGCCAGAAACTGCTGCTGTCTCAGCTCTGCCTTCTGTTTCGCTGCCATCAGTATCTACAATTGGTATCGTCAGTGGCAGCGCTGTCTATTGCGGTTTTATACTGGTATACCTCAATCGGGATGGTCGCGTTCGGTGGGAAGATGCAGTTGGTCCCAGCCTCAGCAAAGTAGCCATAGCACTTGGCAGGGACCATGGATGCAAAAACGCCAGCTTTGATCTGGATGAAGTCGACGTTTTCTTTTCCGTTCGCGTGAATTTCTTCAAAGCGCTTCTGCTGCTCCACTTCGTCTTGAGCCGGCACGCGTTTTCCGTCGTGGGCTGCGTGCGCCTCGTTGTGAGCTGAGTGCTCCCTCTTGCGCCGCTTTCTCGTGAGCTGACTGCCGGTGCGCTCGCCAGACCGACTCTCTGGAGGCTCTGGCTCTCTCGACTCTGCGCCGCTGTCGTGGCTGGCTCGTAGCGGCGCAGCCCCCTTCTTCTCGCCAACAGCACTTTTGGCGATCAACTGAACAGCAGACCCACTCAATGCGAGCAGCTTAATACTGGTATAAATCTTGTACCTCTGCTATTTTCTGCTCTTTTCGTTCGAGCAGCTCGAGGAGCATGCTCTCCCTTCCTTTTGCCACTCCAAGCTGTGACTGACAGTCCTGCAGCTTGGTCTGCACCTCTTTGACTTCATCCTTGAGGAGGGCGACAGTCGCAGCGTTGCACGTCATGCTCTCATTGGCGGCAGACAGCTCTTTGACGCGCTTCTTGAGAGAACCAAGTTCCGTGACTTTGCCTTCAATGTTGCTCGTCAGCTCTTCATTGGCCGTCTGCAGCTTCTGTCTGGCTTGCTCAGCTCGTTCGTGGCGCCGCGTCACCTTTCTGGAACAATGCTCACTGACCCACTGAGGAGTGTTCATGTGGCTCGTACATACTGGTATAACACTGGTCATTGGTCTAGTGGAACGGTCCCCCCCCCCTTGCCTGCTGAGCAGTGGCTTCTACTGGTATAACACCCGGGCATTCAGCAGTGACCTACTTTAGTTGCTTTTCCAGCGCGTTGCTCCCACTCTCATCATCGCTGCCTGTCATGACTGCTGCGAGAGGAAGCCACTAGAAGATGCTGAAGTCACACGTATTGGTAAAT
The DNA here is from genome assembly GCA_030248085.1 of Paralinhomoeus sp. GSCO2_6. NCBI lineage: Eukaryota > Metazoa > Nematoda > Chromadorea > Monhysterida > Linhomoeidae > Paralinhomoeus > Paralinhomoeus sp. GSCO2_6. The sequence goes on along the minus strand of JASAMY010000965.1, from coordinate 92,366 downwards.
CGACGCCTTTGCAGAGATATTTGTATCGACAGCAATGGTTGAAACAACAAAACGACGTTTATTCAACCGGTATGTGGTACGCACGTCTGACAAGTCACGCAACAAAACGCGTCTTCTTCCATCAACTACGTGCCACTTCCTAAACACCTATCAAAACTTCTTAAACGTGTGAGTATTTGGACTCAGTTCTGTTGCTGCTTATTCCTTTGCTTCAGTTTCGCCTTGTATGCCTTTGCCGTCTCTGGTGACATTTTTGCTGAAAGAAACATGGCTTCTGTATACCAGTATAAAGTGTTTTTCATCCTCATACCGAGTTTGGCCCTCAACTTCGCCAGCTTCTCATCTTTCTTTCCAGGCTTGTCCTCAGTTTGCGCAGTGTCCGTGGACACTGCCGAGTCGCCGATGCTTCCAACGCTGCTGCTTCCACCTTGGCTGGATGCAGAAGCCGTCCTCGTTCTTGCTGCTCCTTCCTCTGGCTCTTTCCCTTTGGCTACATCCCTCCCCCCAGGCTGGGACGGCTCGGCTGGCTGGGCTGGCTGGGCCGGCTTTGTCTGCGACAAGGCATTGTCTCCACTGGGAGCCTTCTGTTGCATTTTCTTTTTTTTGGGTGGACATTCTCCCTGCACCGGCCCCCCCGGAGCTGCACTGTCGACGATACTGCAGCTGGAGCTTTTGGAGCTGCGCCGAGACGTTTGCGGCTCGGCGGATTTGTCGCCACCCTCCACTCCCATGGCACCGTCTGTTGCATACTTCCTCTTCACTGAAGCCCGCGCTTTCAGGGGAGTCTTCCTCATTCGGACTTTCAGGTAGTGCTTTTGGAAGGCTCTCAGGGCCTCCCAAATCGAATTGGCCAGCGTTTTCTAAATGCGATAATGGTTGTTGTTTCTAAATGTACCTATACTCTAGCTATACCGATGTACTATATAGTGGTATAAAGTGGTATACAGTGTAAAACAGCAAAAACCTCAGGTGTCGTCTGCAGGTGGCGGATGATAAATTCCAAAACAGACTTTAGCGGCTCGCAATTGTTCTCAGCCATGTGCGTCGTCGATCCGCCAGGCCGCTTCAGACCCATATTGCTAGGGCTCTCTAAAGTTGGTATACCAGTTGTAACCAGTTGGTATACCAGTTGTAATGAAAGCATCGTGGTCTGTGTTGCTGTGTATATCATGTCGTATACGATTATAACCACAGGCAAAGACCAACTTTCGAACAGAATGGGTTTTGGCATTGGCGAGCCAAGAAGCTGGATATGATTGTGAAACAGTTTCAAACAGCTGCCAATGCCATCAGTCAGGTCTTGTGGTGCGACATTTTTGCCTTTCAGTCGCGCAAGATGAGACAGAATTCCTTTGGCCAATTCTGCAGGCAATGGGTCGACAGAGAAGCCTTTCAGAGTGGTTCCAGAGACCTTGTTTCTTTCAAAAACGCCAAAGTCACTGAGGAGTTGAGTGGGCTTGCGGATCTCGCCAGCAGAGAGAGAGGTGCCCTTTGTCGCGACTATTGCCTCCTCAACGACAATAACCGCATGCGCTTCGTCCTTTGTGTGCTCAATGGGCCGAATCCGTCTCAGATGCTATAATGACAATGATTGAGTTGACCATTAAACCAGTATACAATTACCAAGAATTGCAATTGCAAGAACAGTATATACCAGTATTTGCAGTAAATGACATACCATTCCACTCAAGGACTCCGAAGACAGCCCGTTGTCTTTCAGAAGCTTAGCGGCTTCGAGCACAACACTGTCTGCGTCAGAAGTGCTTGAGACTCTAGAGGCGTCCTCAAAGCGCTCCTCCAGCCTCACAGGCGCTATCCGCCTAGTGTGCAGCAGCTGAGATGGCGAATTGGAGCCCACCAGCTTAGAACCGCTGGCGCTGTCATTTGGCTGCACACTTGACACGGCGGATGGTGTGCTGCTTTGGGCTGCCTGCTCAGCAGCCAGTTTAGGCTTCATAGAATCGAAGCGCTGCATGCACTGTGCCAGGTTCACATCATCAGAGGTGACACCTTCCATTTCCGGTCCGTGAGCCTCGGCAGAGGTCGTTGTCTGAACAACAGAGCAACGATGGCTATACCACTTATACCAGTAAGAGTGACATTTACTTCAGATGCAGGTGGCAGCGCCGTTTTCTCAGCCAGTGTGGCAATGATTGAGTCCAGTTTCGACTCGATGCGACCCAAGTTAGACTGTGCGTAGTCGGAGCCATCTTCCAAACCACTGGCACCTCTGGCCAATCTGAGCACCTCCTCTGCATTTGCAGTCTGTCCAAGTACAATGTCTTTGGCAGACCGCATCTGTTCTCTCGCCTGCTCTAAATTTGGAAACACAGGTTTATCATGCAGGCTTTAAACTGTGCCAAGACTTATTAAAATTTAGCACCTTTCGCCGACCGAATTTCGCACGTGACGCCTTTTAGGTCCAGGCCAACAGTGGCAAGAGACTTCGATACGTCAGCAGTGTAATTGTCATAGTAGCCCTTGAGCTGACCCATGACCTTCTCAGTGACCTGAGTGACAGAGCTCGCCACAAGAGAAGACACTCTGAACTTGGGATGAAACTACTATTACACTAGTATACCGGTCTAATACTACAGAAATGGACGTACGCTGATGTGCTCAGGTCCAGCTGCTGAACTGTCTCTGCCGCTGGCTGCTTTACCGCTCTGGCCTTTTTCTTGATCTTCTCAGCAGCCACCACTTTTGATGCGAGCATTTCCACCTGACTCTGATTCACCTCGAATGTGCCAGTTCCTTTTGGAGGCTTATCAATGGGACGGCTCATCACATCTGGAAAGCCTCCAGCTGGTGATGGCCCAGCTGAGGTCAGCAAAGACGCCTCTTTCAATGCAGGAATCACCCTATACCGGTAAAAACAATAGATTAGTCAGCTTTTTTTTTATAGTGAACGTCAACACACTTGACGTTTCTGACGTCGTCGACCCGGTAGATGTCCCACGTGTAAGGTGTCTCCACTGACTCAGTCTCCAAATCGAAAACTATGACTCTGTGGTCGAACTCGTCCACAAGTTCCATGATGCCGTGGTGCACATTTCCATCAACAATGATGTTGCATTCGTGCCCACTCCATTCACCAAGCGACTTATTCTTCGCTCTACCGAGCTTCTGAGTCTTCTCGATGTGAGTTGCCATGGACAACTTTGCAGGAGTAAGTCTGAGGTTTTCTGGGACTTTGGACACCGCCATGGCAGCTCTACAGCGGTAGAAGTGGTGGAACTGAAATAAATCTCACTTGCTAATACCAGTATTAAAAGTATCACACATTTTTGACTGTACTCACTGAGTGGTCGATGCACTTGCTCTCGCTGAAGCTACTCTTGTAGTAGACATCACCTTTTGCATCGATCAACACATCGGTCACCTTTCCAGTCCAAATTCTGCCACTGTCCGCCACTTGAATGCGCGATGTTGGACCGATGATCTCCATAGGGCCGTCAAAGTAGGTCTTCTTATAGTACTAAACGTAAAATACCAGTATAATTGCGCATGTCTTGTGCAGACGCATGAATACACACCTTATCCACAGCTCTCAACATGCTCAGCTTTTTCTCCAGAGACAGCGTTTGACACGTCCCAGGCAGCTTAGACTCGATGGCATCTAGAGCCAAGCTTTTGCGTCCAATAAAGAGGTGAGTGCCAGCTGTCTTGCCAGTATCCCCAGCAGTGACTGTCTGAAAGTAATGATGGATGATGTAAAGATGGAAAGTGGTAAAACATCCTGCAGTAAAACTTACAATTTGACCATCAAAAATTGGGATTTCGTCTTGTGCACCACTCTCCAAATAGTTGGCTTGATGAGGGAACAACCGCTGAGATAGGATAGGCACATACGCGTAAGTTTTCAACTGTCCAGGAGCGATTGTGTCAAAGTACGTCTCCCTGCTCACTGACGAGTCGAACGGAACCACTTCAGACAGCTCCAAACCAAGCAGTGTTGTTGCCACACCTAACGAACAAATGACATGTATACCAGTATAGTGTACCGTATAGTACAGCATACCATAATGAATAAATTCACATGCACATTGCCACCTATTTTAGTCTATATTCGACATTCTCTCACCTTGTTCTGGTCCATCTCCAGTGAATTCCATTGTGCTGTTGCTGCTGCCACTGCTGGAGCAGCAACTAAGGCCAATGTCCCAAATGACCTGATCTATTAGTGATTCGACACTCTCCAAAACCTATACCAGTATAACCCATTTATTTGTCTGCTCAAAAGATGTAAAAAAAAAAAATAAAATAAAAATCAGCCACAAATAATGCAGCCACATAAAAACTGTCAAACAAAAATTAAAATGGATACCAACTAGCATGTATACACACTCACTTCTGGCAAGATTTCCACAGAACTGACAGATGCAGGCGCCTCCTCCAAGTGCATGAAATTTGCAAGCAGAAACCAAAATAATCCAAATTCCAAGTAATTTTTCAAGAAAAAAAGAAGAATATCCAAAAGGAAGGTAGTCCAAAGAAGCGCGTGCACCAATGGGTGCTAACGCGCCACTTTCTGCACGCAAAATTCGAAGAAAAAGAAAAATAATTCAAAAGAAAATTCGCATTGGCAAGCAGCCAAACAAATCAGAAACGTTTTTTGATTGCAACACTCAGCAATCCGGGTCTCACAGCGATTATGCGCCGCAGTTTTATTGTAACCATTGCATTACACAGCTGAACGTAAATTAAACAAGTATAATTTGCATGTGGTACGACCATTCTCTGCAAGTACACCACCAAAATGCAGTGTTTATCAAAATAAAGATAACACTTTTTTTGCAAAACCGTACTATCGTGCAAAGTTTTTTACCGTTTTTAGACTGCAGTTTAAACATCATACCCACTTCTACACAACAATGTGCTATACCGGTATAACACAGCAACAAAAAGATGGAACAACACATATGCACCGACATATCACATGTTCAGTCTGTCAATGACAATCGGCATCTTCTTTGATGTTCCACTTGCCACCTTTGGAGACGTCACTGCTAGGTATGTACAATACATACCAGTAGAAGTTGTACACCAATCTAAAACCAGTATATGTTTTAATACAACATAAGGTGGCAATGAACCCCATGGAAAGTGTTGCTTGTGTTGATAGTTATCCTGTGAACGGCTCAACAATATTGGAACAGACCACAGTATAGCATGTGCGACACAACGTTTTCTCGGTTTTAGAAGACAATTATACCATGACACGGTGCTGCCGAAAACTTAGTATTCATACCAGTTACAATTTCTTATCCCCAGTATAAAGAAATGTACGGTATAACAATTTTTTTTGGGAGCCTTTTTTTTATCCTGTTACGTATACTGGTGTCCAAAAATCAAACACTAGTCTAAAATATATATACTCTAAATTGTTGGAGTATAGCGAAAAAAGTCTGCAGATGAAACATTGTCCTAGTATAAAGGACACTTCGGGATGGGGACACGGTTGGGGACACGATTTTTTTGGGGACACGCCCAAGGGGATATACTGTAGAGCGTAAAAAAGGTTACAGCAGGACAGCTGACGGTGTGGATCAAGGAAACATGGAGAGTCAGAACGCTGCGTTGTATTTCTGATTTTGCCCAGAGCGCGCGCGTGTGTTGTGTAGGGAATGTGGTGTTTAGCTGCAGTAGAAGAGTACGAGCTGCAAAATTCCAGACTCCTGTCGACGGTCTTCTTGCTTCTGTCGACCAGGCCACCGCATCTGGCACTGAGAACGCTCCGAGGCCTCTCGGACCTCTTCGAGGTTGTTCGGCAGATCGTAGCGCGCCAAGCCTCCCCAACGAGTTGGAGGCGCACATTTCGGATCATCAACCGTCGTCTGGCAGATCACCAGTACTACAGGCGAGAAAATTCGCTTTGCAGGTCATCAGCCGACATCTTTACAGGGCATCACTACTTCAGGCGAAGATTTCGAAATGAAGCGGCGACGACGCCGGTGTCCGTAATCGACTGGCTCCGTACTTTGCTGCAAAGGCGGGCAACTCAGTCGGCCGACTCCCTTCTGGCAGCCAGAATCGGCGGGCGCGTCTTCGACACCATGCAGGAGCCGCCGCCACTCGTGCGCCAAGACTCAATCACTTCCCGGCCGGACGAGCTGGTGAGTGGACGTACGTGTGCGCGGGCGCGTGCGCGCCTAGGCCCAAGACGTTCAGACCTCTCGCGCGCCGCCGACGCTTCCGCCAGTCGAATCACTGATGCCGCCTTCCGACTCCCAACGGGATCCTTCCGACTCCCAACAGGATCCTTCCGACTCCCAACAGGATCCTTCCGACTCCCAACAGGAGCCTCCCCAAGATCCGCGGCTGGCCAACTATGATGATTGGGAAAACGACAATGGCTACGGTCCAGCTGTCATATACCCAAAAAAAAATTGTTGTATCATTAGTGCTCGCTCGGCGCTCTCTTCTTGTATGGCGCGTATTGTACGTCGTGAGCTATAGCGTGTATCATTTGCACTGTATCGTTTGTTGTTGTTTCATTGTCGTGGTACGTTGTACGTTTGAATTTGGCTTCATTGTTTGACGGTACAAGTCAGCAGGAAACACGATTGCTGGACCCTGCAAAATCACATTTGTTACAATTTTTAGATTCGAATAAACTATATTTATTTAAATTTTGCCCACTGTTATGGTTTACCTGGAATCGAATTGAGTACTCAGCAATCAGCAGCACAACATAATTTTGGACAGATAGAGTTTGCCCTGTGGGCATACAGTCCTCAGCTCAATGAATTCATAGAATTCGTTGTTTCCTGGTGAGCCTGAGTTCAGTTCATTCTAAACCACATCACATCTTGATGTTGGCAGGTCTGGCTGTTTTGTGGTTTGGCAGTTTACAAGTACATAAATGCAAACTGAACACCCAATTGGCCATTGCCCGCCATTCCATTCCATTCCTTTCTTTTGTCATTTCTTTGCAAGAAACAGCCAACTGAATGAGAAGACTAGTGGTTAAAAAGGCTAGTAGCTAATGGCCTAGCACCCTGCCCTCTCTCCTTCAGGCATCAGTTGCAGCACCGAGGGTATGTACTATAGTACACTCACTGCCCATCAACGCCTCCCTTGGCAGCAGCAGTAGCAGCAGCCACAAATATAGACTGAAATAGCCCATCAGCTGCTCCCTTGGCAGTTGCTAGGCTACATAGCTAGGGCAATGGCAGCAGAAGGTAATAAACTTTAAATGGACCACCAGCTGTTTTCTTGGCAGTGGTTAAGTTAGGCAGTGGTATGTGCATAGTGGCTAGGCAATGACAATGGCTAATAATTTGGCAAGCAGGATGTACTAATTTGAGAGTATTATCGTATGTCAATTGTGCATGTGGTGTGTGGACCATATCGCCAGCACTCCCAATATGACCAGGCTGTTGTTGTTGTTGGATTTGGGGCGACGCTAGGAGGCCTGTCAATGGCCCATGTAGCCTGTTAGCTCTATGGGGGTTCGCTCTAAGACTGTCGGCTGCTTGCGCTCTCTCCTCTCTCACTCGACTTCTTGCCACAACTGGCCGGCTCACCGGCGGCGCGAGGTTATCAAGAGACGGACGCGCCCGGCACCGCGCGCGCGAGAGCGGAAACGCAATCCGGCGAGCGCCCGTTCACACGCGCAGCTTACAAAGGGCCGCCGGCGCCGGCGCCTCATGACTAAGGCACCGCCGCCGGCCGCTCAACGGCCGAGGCCGTCTGGACGGCGCCAAATGTCAAAAGCGGCGCCGACCCGACGATCTCGAAGACGAGAGAGCGGACATGAATCAGCTTCTTCGTCGGATTCCTGCCAGCTGTCGAATGCACGCTAAGCGGCCTACCGAATGCACGCTAGGCGGCAGAAATGACTAACACCTACGACTCAACGACTAACTCAACGACTACGCTCAACAACAACAACAACAACGACTAAGATGCAGCGTACCTACAAATGCACACGCGCGCACACACACAGTAGCGACTAGCAAGACTACTGTACGGGCGTAAGCGCATGTACCTACTCTACTGGCTCTCTCTCTCTGCTTCCTCACACTCCTTCCTCACACTCCTCCCCGGGAAGAACGACTTTCGTCCCGAAAGTCAGACTTCGTCGCTGGCCGCTGAGCTGTCCGTGTCGTGTGTGTGGCGCAGGAAGGTGGCGCTCGTCCACGACGCGAGCGATGGTGGCGCTACTGGGCAGCATGACACTGCGACGAGAGGCGCGGCCGCGACACTCTGCTGGAGAGTGTAGAGAATGGTGACCGTTCCTTTGATGGCGCTGTGGTGGTGGACAAAAGTAACGGATCATCAACTGGCGTTGGGAACGTGTCCAACGCTGAGCGCGGTATCGCGATATCTTCTTTTTATGCTTGCAGCTGCCAGTGGTCTTGGTGTGCAGTCTTGTATGGTTGAGCTTGCGTGACGTTGTAGCAGCGGTCACCATGGGAGAAACGCAATATACGAACACGGCTATTTTACCAGTCTTGAAGGACTGGTGCCGAGCAGTGGCAGGGGACAGCGCGCCTTTAAATTGAAGAATGGCCGGATAGTCGATGAGGGTCCCAAGCCTCTGATTGCCTCCGCAGAGGTAGAACGTGTTCGCAGGGGACAAGACAGCGTCAGCGTTGGTAGAGAGCAGCATAACTTGTAGTAGCGCAGCCATTAGGGCCCTTCTGACTGCCTTCGAGCCTCCACCGGCCTTGGCTCGGCACCATATGCTCAACTTGGAGCTGGACCTCTTGTCCTTTTTGTTTGACGCGTCTTCCGGTGTCTTTTCCCGACGAGCAGATTGCTTGTCTACTCGCCCGTCTTGTGGTGACTGTGCTTTTTCCAGGGTCTCCTTGGTGGTATTAGGAGTGGCGTGAGTTGGGCGCGACAGTCGAGTGAGGTGGTCGGGCATCGTGACCTTGCTCTTGGTTGCTTCTTGTGTTGGTTGTTGTTCTTCCTGCGCAGCTGGAGGTTCAGACGCCTCTAGAGCGCCAATCCACTCGGCACTGGAGCTGGTGGTGCTGGTGAACGAAGACCGGGTGCTGCTGCGTCCATGACTGCCACTGCGCGCAGCCGGGATGGGCATCTCCACGTCGGCGTCAGCGTCAGCGGGCTCTCCAGTAGGTGTTGAGTCGTGCAGCTCGAGGTCAAATGGCTGATAGAAGTGAAGAGTACACACTCTGGTCTGTGCTTCGTATTCCCAGTTTATTAGATGAGTGTTGATTGATTCAAGCAGCTCCAAGCGTCTGTCGTTGTCTGTCTGTTGTCTCATAGAACCGGTGTTGGTGTCGTTTGTTGGTTCAATCACAGCAGCGTTGGCGCTGTGTAGCGAGTTCTCTGGCGCGTCTTCGTCGTTGACCATGGGCTGCATTTGTAGGTGGTTTAGCCGAGTTGGTTGTCTGTTGCGGAACTGACACGATGGATTACTGTTGCAAAAACCGGTTGTGTCGTAATTGGAACTGTTGAATGTCTGGGTGTGGAATTCTGGAATGTTGGAGCTCCGATTGTGTTGTGTGGGTGCCATTCCGCCAGAGGAAGTCACTCGGCTAGGTGCTTCGTAGCTGAAGCTGTTGACATGGTCATTTGTTGTCGGTGTGTCCCAGTAGTTGTCAGGGTAGAAAGCGCTCGTGTGCATCGGTGAAGAGCAGGTGAAACAACGACGAGGCCCGTCAAGGCGGTCATTGCTGACTCGTCGAGCGCTGCTAGCGGGCTGACTCTGCTCTCGCTGGCGCTTGTGACATTCCGAAATCCAGTGATTAGTTAGGCCACACCACAGACATACGCGTCTGTTGTTATGGTTTACTGGTCCCCACGACTGCGATCGGTGCCCACCAGCGTCTCTCCCAGAACGCTGATCGAACCCAGCGGCAGCGGCCACTTGCGGCGTTCTCACTGCCAAGTTGTTCAGCTGGGCTTGCCCATCTTCGGAGACGCCCAACGCGGTGGCGCTCCCTTCTGCGATAGCTCCAAGCAGCGCGAATGGCTCGGCAGCACTGGCGCTGCTACTCGCAGGCAATGTCTCACTCAGGCGCGATCTCAGGCTCTCTACCCATTCAACAAGTGGAAAGTATCCATTGACTGTATCGGGGCAAAGCACCCTCGCAGTGTTTCGCAGCGAATTGGAGTATAGCCCGTCCAGGAAGATTTGGCGCAAGGTTCCGATGTGGTCGTTGGCAGCAGGGTTGGCAGCGTCAATGACGGCGTCTCCATAGGCAATCTTTCCGAGTTCAAGCAAGCAGCGACCAAATTCCGAAACGGATTCGGTCACAAGTTGTTTCCTGATGTGTAGCTCACGAATTGCGGTAGCCTTGTCCCGCGGTTTACGGTACTTGTTACGCAGAGCAGCCGATAAGGCGCTGGGGTCGTTCCTGACTGCAGCTGTGAGAGTGGCGGCAAACTCTGCTGCACGTCGAGTCAATCGGCCTAGCAGTAGCTGTGCTCGCTGCCCCTCTGGAGCAGAGCACTGCTCCATGACGTTGGACACGGTTCGTAGCCACTTGTCGATCGAAACTGTCCCATCCCCCGAGAAAAGCGGCGTTTTCGACAGTTGCTCGTACACTGTGTGGTTGGCGTTCGCTGTGGCGAAGGTGCGCAATACGCTGTCTAGCTGCTCAGTGTTCTGCCGCGAACGTAGCTCCTGTAGGGAAGTGACCAAGTTGTTATACTGCTCCTGGGAGATGGCCATGTTGTCGTCGTTCGCGTTCGATTGATGCCCGGCTACGGTAGGTCCAACTACGGTGGGTCCGACTACGGTAGGTGTTTCAATCCCGTCCGCGCTGCCACTGTCGGACGCGCGGCGCACCGTTTCTGTGGAGCTATTGCTCTCGTTGGAGTTAGTACGGTGCCGCGTTTCACGGTCGCGTTGTAGTCGACGACGCGAGCGTCTCTGGCTGCGTTTGGAAGACGGGCGTACCTTTGTGCATAGACTGGAGTCTTGCTCCTTGCTTCTTGCTCGCTTGGCTGGTTGCTGGGGACTCGCTTGGTTGAAGTCTGCGGTCCTGTCCGCTGCGGTCTTGGTCAGAAACAGCGCGAGGCTGCCGGCTCGTCGACGGGGAGTGTTCTCAACCCGCTCTTGGCCCGAAACAGCACGAGGCTGCCGGCTCGTCGACGGGGAGTGTTCTCAACCCGCGCTTCTGCTCCTCGGCTGGCCGTTGCTTGTCGATGCCTGTCGCGTGGCCCTGCTGCCTCGCCCCCGCCGATGTCCCTTGGCCGAAGTCTTGGAGGTGCCCCGTACAGGGCTCCAGTTGTTAGCTCTATGGGGGTTCGCTCTAAGACTGTCGGCTGCTTGCGCTCTCTCCTCTCTCACTCGACTTCTTGCCACAACTGGCCGGCTCACCGGCGGCGCGAGGTTATCAAGAGACGGACGCGCCCGGCACCGCGCGCGCGAGAGCGGAAACGCAATCCGGCGAGCGCCCGTTCACACGCGCAGCTTACAAAGGGCCGCCGGCGCCGGCGCCTCATGACTAAGGCACCGCCGCCGGCCGCTCAACGGCCGAGGCCGTCTGGACGGCGCCAAATGTCAAAAGCGGCGCCGACCCGACGATCTCGAAGACGAGAGAGCGGACATGAATCAGCTTCTTCGTCGGATTCCTGCCAGCTGTCGAATGCACGCTAAGCGGCCTACCGAATGCACGCTAGGCGGCAGAAATGACTAACACCTACGACTCAACGACTAACTCAACGACTACGCTCAACAACAACAACAACAACGACTAAGATGCAGCGTACCTACAAATGCACACGCGCGCACACACACAGTAGCGACTAGCAAGACTACTGTACGGGCGTAAGCGCATGTACCTACTCTACTGGCTCTCTCTCTCTGCTTCCTCACACTCCTTCCTCACATAGCCTACCCATGTAGCCTGTAATCTAGGGCAGCGATGGCACGAGAAAATCCATGGAAAGGGAAGTCCTCGATCTAGTGGCGCCATCAAGAATCGAACCCAGGACCTTGCGCGCAAGAGGCCGGTTTTTGCCACTAGGCCATGCCGCTGCCCATGACCAGGCTGACAGTGGAGGCGTGCCCATCTATGACCAAATTGTGTTGAAGGATCAGCAGAGCCTGCTCCATCAGCATTGCTCGGGTCCCACTCGACTTGGCGCAGAACGATGCTGATGGAAGCCGCCGCGCTGGCATCCGGCATCGAAGAGGAACCAATCGCGCTTAGTACGGACGCCATCTCTCTGGCGGCCGTCGAGGCCGATCGAGGGGACAACCTCATGCGGTCGACGACGGTGCTCGCGAAGCCGGTGTATGAGGTGAATTGGATGGGAGCGATTCCTAACCGGAAAATAGAAAAAAAAGATGTTATTGAACCACTTATTCACATATTAACCCAATTTTCCATCATCCGCGAATGGCGATGCTGCCAATCGAACCAGATCGGGTTGTTGGTCCAGTTGACCAAGGAGAGAGAGAGAGGCCTCCTGCCGACCATTTGGGCGTTCTTGGCTGGGGAATTGGTCGAAGAGTTCATTCCGCTGAAGTTTGAGACGAAGGCATGCCGAGCGCGGTCGACTTTGCCAAGTATCACAATCGGCTGGAGGCCACCAATAATGTAAAAGTCGTGGCAAAAAAAATTTTCTCCACCGCAATTCGAGTCCGAATACGGTGTTGGTAAGGGGGGTTAATGGGTCAATTGGTGCCTTTTCTGTCTCTTAGCCTGAGAGTTTCCCTTTCGAAGTGAAGTTCACTGTGGGCTACTACTGTACTTGCTAAAGTCGGAAACGAGGCGAGGTGGCTACGAATGATATATACCAAGCACAATTACTGCTTTACCACCGAATTCGCTAAGCTCTCTCTGGACACTTTGAACGAACGAATTTGAACGACATCTTGCCCCTCTTGATTCGAAAAAAATGCCAAACCTTTTTCTCTTAAAGTCGGTTCGAGTTAGCGGGCTTTCTTACCTCCGCTGGGCGCCAGGAACGGTCGGACGACGGAAACCTCGCCTGAGTCCAACGCGTGATTTTTTTGACTGTCAGCGAGAAGGCGGTTGGACGTCACCGTCGTCCTCGCCGCCCTTCTCTCTCTTGATTGTCGCGCCCTTGTGGCGCAGGCTCGAGTCCCCACCACTACTGTCCTCGTCGGCACTTTGGGCCGTCGTTCTTCATCATGTACTCAGCGGGGTGAGTCTGGTAGGAAGACAGTAAACAACATCTGCATATCAACAAATGAAAAATGTCTGCACGGTTGTCCGACACCACATGCTTGATGGCACTGCCATGTCAGAAACCAAATGTCTGCAGTCACGAGCGACGTCTTGCTGTACCACTGATGTTGCTTTCCAGCGAAATCAAAAAGTCAGAACAGTAGTAAAACCATGGAGCTGCATTTTCGTTGATAAATGTCTGTAATTTGAGTTGCAGTGGCTGTGGTGCGTCTGTCGTGTCAGGTTGTGCGGTTCGCAAACTTGTTTTCCTCCTCCAATTCTGCCGGAATCTGCGTTTGATAATAATCTTGTTGGCTCAAGTCACTGCCAGTATGTACATAGCTCGGATTCGCTCCCGTAGCACTTTTGGTGGATCTTGGGACCAGGTGTTCTCGGCAAACGCCTTGATTTCTGTATCTTCCACCATTCTTTTTAGTCTGAATGGCGAATTTGACAGGAATTCCGCGAGGCTAGGACCGAGACTCACTCGCAGTCCCATTTGTAATGAATTGTCAGATTTCTGATTTTGTTTGATGAGACCGATGCGCTTGAACGTTTCTGCTCGCAGATGCCCAGGGGTCGTTTTCGCCACGCCACGTCTCGGCGTAGTCACCACAATCGTTTATTTGTTTCGTAAATCAGGACTTCTTGGATGGTTTGAAAGTCAGCGTATCATCCGTTTGACTGTAGCCATCCTTTGTCGGCTGTTGTTGTTGTTGTTGTTGTTGTGTCGGCCGGTTTCACTGATTCCGGGGCTACAGATACCCAGTTCGTCGCACAAAGTCGATGACGTTGCCGGGTGCTGTCTGCAGTATCGTTATGTCTGGTTGCTGCCCTAGCGCCGCGACGCGTTGTCTCGTCCACGCAGGACATGTTAGGAGGTAGTGGTCCGAGTCCTCCGGCTCATCTGATGGGCATCGTGGGCACGAGGTCGCGTCGGCGCGCCCGTGCCGGTGTTGTGTTGATTGTAGCGGCGCGAAGCGGTTCACGCGGAGCTGGTAGAGCGCGGTCTCCTCAGCGCGTGTGAGTCCAACCATCGGCTCCAGCTGCGAGCCGCCCGTCGTGCGCGCTGGTAGTGTTGTAGCGCGCGGTTGTCGGCCGTCACCCGCAGGTGCGCAATGGGTTCGACTCCCGCGGGCGTCGTCTCCAGCAGTGTCGATGCCTGTTGGCGCCAGTCAGTTCGGCGCTTCAGCCGGTGCGGTGGGGCACCACCCGTGAGCTGGTTCAGGTGGTGATCGGGCGGGAGGCGTTGGTACTTGTGCAGCAGGCGGGCCGCCTCCTCCTCGGCGTGCTGGTATAGTGGGGGGAGGCCTGCTTCGCGGCAGGTGGCCGCTGATGGGGCGCCTGCCGGGAGGCCCGTGATGATGCGGGCCGCCCTGTAGTTGGCGCTCTCGATCTTGGCCACGTGGGTCTGGGCGAGGAAGGGGTGCCAGACGGACGCGGCGTACATGCCGCCCGGCCGTATGTACGAGCGGTAGAGGTTGGTCAGCGCAGCGGCGCCCATGCCCCACCTCGAGCCCGCCAGAGCGCCCATGATATTGCAGCGCTGCTTCAGCTTCTTCGCGGCCGACGTGGCGTGTGCGCCAAACCGCATTTGCGGGTCTAGCTGCACCCCCAGGATCTTTATGGTGGGTTTGTATTGGATGGGACGGCCGTTGAGGAGGAGGGGGGGGCTGCATCTTGTTTTGTTGGGCCGGGTCGACAGTGACCAGCAGGGCCTCCGTCTTTTCGACGGAGATGCGCACCTGGTGCTGGGCCGCCCAGCCTGCCAGTCCGTCGAGTGCCCTCTGCATGTCCCTGGCAGCGGTGTGCGGGTGGACGTCGCTGGCCGTCAGCGAGACGTCGTCGGCGTACTGGTAGAACTTGACGGAGGGAGCGGCAGCGTGGACGGCAGTGGGGAGGGAGGCGGTCGACAGGCAGTACAGGAGGGGGGAGAGTGGCGAGCCCTGGGGCACGCCCTCTTTAAAGAGGCGGCTCCGTCCCAGCGTACTGTTCCAGCGGACGCGCCCCCGGCGGTCGGAGAGAAAGGCGCGCAGCCACCTAAGGCAGCGCGGGGCGAGATTGGCCAAGGCCAAGTCGCGCAGCAGCCCTCCCCTCCAAACACGGTCGAAGGCGGCCTTGAAGTCGACGGCGACGACCAGCGTTCGTCGGTGAAGTTGGAGGTCGTCTAGGGCGCGCTGGGCAATGCTGGCGAGTGGGTCGAGCGTGGACCGTCCCGGTCTGAAGCCAGCCTGTTCGGCTGGCAGCAGCCCCTGCTCGTTCGCCCAGACGGCGAGGCGCCGCTTTGTCGGCTCGACCGGCTCCTGCTTGATCTTCCTTTTTTGGCGGTGGGAGATTGATGTTGTTGACTTTCAACAGTGAATTCTGCCACAGTTGCATATAGTTGGTGTGTCCTTACAGTGTGCAATGCACATACTTTACCAAATTGTTGTGACAACAGAGATCAATACATACCTGACGTAGAGCTGTCCGTGTGTGAACATAGTGTCGTTCCTCACAATTAGAAGAAATTCACGTCAACAGAGTCAATCACTTGTTGCTCGTGTTGATTGTCATGGCGAAGTCCGGCCGAACAGGGAACTACCAACGTTTCCACTTCACTGGCAACATCGAGTGCATGACAGTAATGAGAATCGTCCAAAGCGCGTTGGCATCGGTCGATTCTGACGCATCTATGTACGCATCGCATCTTGCCATTCACTACGACGCTCTAACGCTACGAGTGGCACTGCGTGTACCACAGAACAATGCATACACTGCGGCCTGCGTTGTGCACTGCGCTGCGCCCTGCGGTGCTTTGGCGACTGGACGGGTGGGGCGCAGTGTGCTCCACGCCGCTGCGATAATTGTACCTCCAGTATATGCTGTTACTTGGTGCAGGTGCAGCCGAAGCAGAGGTTGCAAGTTTACAGGTAACGATGCCACCAAAAACGGTGTCACACCCAATCCAAACATCATTAAAATAAATTAAGCCAAAAGAGAGTTGGCCAAGCTACATATGCTCGAACTGCACCAAGACAACCGTCGATGCCATTGGCCACATAAACGAAGATGTTGTTCAAGTGATTCTGAAAGACGAATTTGCGGAGATCAATCTTCTTACAAACGTCGTCCTGACAGCCTTTACAACAGCTTATGCAAGGCTGTGCCTCTACAAAGTTGTGCACAGTCTGCAGGAGGACGCCTCCAGGGACGGATCTAGAAAATTTTCGCCGCGCGTCAGCCCGGCGAGTTCATCAGGGTGTACGCGTCAGCGTACAACCCTAATACAATGTATGTGAGCACTTCCTCAATGCGGTTTGTACATTTTATAGCTCAAAAGAACCGCCTCCTAAACCGGAATCGAATAAGCCATCCCGCGTTTCGGTAGTCCAGCGCATTGAGACGAAATGACCGAAAATGTTCCGAAAAAGTGGTGTTTTTTTCCTGTTCTGCACACACTTTTTGGGCCACCGCTCTGGAACGCTACAGGCGATTCGGACAAAACTTGGCGTGAGCAGGCGGTATATGATGGCAATTTGTGCCTCCAAGAGAAATTTCTTTAGGTGCTACGGATCTCGATTTATGGCCGATTTTGTTCTTTTGTCTTGGCCGTTTTTTGGACCAAAATCTGACAAGAGTAAAACTCGAAAAAAAGCCGAGTAAACCCCCAAATGATTTTTGAGTTTCGTGAGCTATTTCTGACTGTGAGTCCACGGCGCTTGCATGACCTTTGAAATTCTCATCACACTTTGAGATATTGCCAAATCAAATTTCGGTAATTTTGGGGAAATTTTGTTAGCTATAGGCGCTTCAACCGTTCGTCGCAGAGCTGTGCTGTAATGATGAAAGTTACTCGTCTGGACCTGGAATAGGTCACTTTCGACAATGGGAGCGCTCCGATTTCCATGTTTCGCAGCTCGACCCTCTTGGCGCACCCCCATTTTGGGCAAAATTTGGAACTATGATCGTGCATTATTTTTCATTTTCTGAACGAATTCTGGCGCGTGATAGCTCAAAAGAAGCGCATTCAAAGGGGGAATCGATTAAGTCATAACACGCTTCCATACACTTGTGCATTACCGAGAAGTTTTTGGAGATGTTATGAAAAGTGGGTCCTGCCAAGCTTTTTGGTTCGTCGCCCACTCGCGCCTGCATCAATTGAAATGAAACCTCGCAGGCATCTATGCTCCACATCAAAAATGAAATCGCCGGAGGGACTCTTGCTACATGCCATAGATCGTGAGCTATGGTTTACTGGGCACATTCTTCTTTTTACCATGTTCCCTAAATCAAGAGGTTGCTGGTTCGAATCCCAGTAACGCCTGCCTGTGCTTTTGCACGTGTCCCCTTGGGAAACCCATCAGCATTGCTTTACTGCAGTGTCTCCAGTCCATTCCACATTTTTTGTCTCTTTTCTAGGTTTTTTTAATACCGCGTTTTTTCAAACTGGGCCTAAAGGAGCGTCACATATTCTCCTTTTTTTGCAGCCACCTGCAAAATTTTCCTTAAGCGAGGCTCAAATGACGCAACGACTACGACGCAACGACTACGACTTTGGCTGTCATAGCCGCACTGCACAAACGCAACGAAAATCGCAACTGCGGGGTGGGGGCGATGACGTAGGGGCCTGCTTTGCGTTGCCGCCCGTCGTCCCCTACCACCGCAGCCTACCACCACGCCTGTTTTTTTTTGAATTTTTTTGTTCATTTTAATCTCGCTCTTTCTTTCCTCCGTAATTCTGCGCTAACCTTTAGTTATCAATAGAAGTACGATATTACCGTAAATCCTCCAATAGTGCCCCCGGGGCACTATTTTTCAACCTCTCTTTACCCGGGGCACTATTGGAGGTGGGGGGAGGCACTATTGGAGGAGGCTTCTATTATTTCAACCTAAAAATTTTGAATGGTAATGCTAGTTTCGCTGTCAAAATTGCCGATTTTTCGGTGTTTTTGATCACTTTTGCCACATTTAATGGTTGATTTACCGTTAATAGTTGCTGAAACGTATTATTATTGGTTAGCAGTAGTGTGTATACACGATATAAATGTACCTACCACTATATTTTTGCCCATAAAAGGCACATGGCATACCCCTTACCCCGGGGGGCACTATTGGAGGGGGGGCTCTATTATTTCAACCTTGCCGTACCCGGGGGCACTATTGGAGGGGGGGTGGGTTGTATTGAAGGATTTAGGGTACGACCATAGAAGGCTGGTGGTTGGGCGGGGGGGAAGGGGGGTGGGGAGGCGTGTGTGGATGCGACGCCTGCTGGGGAGTTTGGTGCTGATGTGGATGCGCCTGCCGCGGAGCCGCCCGCGGCCAGGTTTGTTGTGGTGGGCAGGGCGGTAGCTGTGGCGACGGCTGTCGCTGCATCGGAATCGGAGGCGGCGGCTGGTAGTACTGCTGCAGCAGCGGCTGCAACGGCTGCTGATGCTGCAGCAGCAGTTGAAACGGCGGCGGCGGCGCCTGCGCGGCCGGAGCGGGCTGCCAGCCCGGGAAGGGGCGGCGACGGCTGCAGCTGCCCGTTCCCGGCCGCATGCGGTGGCGAGCGGCGGGGGGAAGGCGGTGGCGACCGCGTCCCAGCCGAAGACGACGATGAGTCGGTGGAAGACCGGCAGCGGCCCAGCGAACACCAGGTGGCCGGCGTCCGCGGTCCAGTCGGCGAGCGGGACCTCATCTCCGTCGGTGTGTAGCAAGGCGAGTCGGCCGGTGAAGGGCGGAGCGCGGGCGAGTAGAGCGCTGGCGGCCGCGAACGCCACCGCTGGCATGGCAGCTCGGCGTCCAGAGCGGCGCGAGAGTCCGAAAGGCTTTTCTAAAGTCGTATTGGGTAATATGTATGTATAATGTATACGGTAGTAGTAGAGTACAACGAACGCGAGCTTTGCTGGAGAGGCGGGAGAGCCCGACGGCGGCCGGTCTTTTTTGACGACATTGGTTTGCGGTGGCGGCGTCGGGGAGACTTGTGTAAGAGCACGCGGGAAGCGTTAGTTTTAAAGAGGTAGGCAGCCCTCCCCCACCAAACTCAACCCCGTGGCGATCCTTTCTTTCCGCCGACGCAACCCCCTCCCCCCCTCCATGTTTTTCACGTATATCAGCCCGAGACATCGTAAATTCTCGCGACGACGCGTGCCGCGGCCTTGGAGGTCAGGCCTCGCGTTGACATAACAAGGGATCGTGATTTATTGTTTCAAGAATTGCGCGCGGCGGTGGCGCGACGACCCGACGCCATCCACAATCTGTTTACCGAAAGGTGCCGACCGGTTTGCATGGCGGCGGACGCAAGGGAATGGATGAAGAAGGTCGATTGGGAGCGCGAGCGAGACGAAACGGCTGAGGAACAACGCTGATTACTGTAAGGGATCGCTCGATTAGTGGCTAGAGAGAGGGGAGGGAGAGCAAAAGTGGGGGGGGGGGGAGATTAGCCGATCAATCGTCCAGCTGGAGCGATTCCAGCCGGTTGAGGTCGTCGCCCGAGCTGTCCGGGTCGACCTGGATTTCGTCGTCGACCTTGGAGCCGTCGAGAGACACTATGGGAAGGTGTCCCACACAGCAGGCGGCATCTAGGAAGTTATCCCACTCTGGAAGTTATCCCACAGCTAGACGGAAAGTATCCCACAGATCTCCGATAGTAAGAACCACTCGCTCCGCCTCCCCCCTCTGCGCAATGTACGTACGTACGTTGCGATTGCAAGCTGTGTACCGCACTGCGAATGACGTACACATGGCATGCACACACGAAACATGTGTCACAAACTGGTTCGCTGGGGGGGGGGGGCGACAGCTACTGAATTGGACGCGTCCGCGTCCGCTCGTTCATCCCATCAGTCGGCGCATTTGTGTTGTTACGCCATGTCGGAGCTTCCGTTAGCCGAATTTGGCATGACGAAATATGGAAATCGTCTCCTCGTTGTCCTTCAACCAGACGGGCGCGCAGTGCACGAGTACTGCAAGAAACTGAGCCGCGACTTGTACTCATTGTACGAGTGCAATCGTTGCGCGAGAAGAAAGAGGCAGGAGAAAGTCAAGGACAAGATCGCCAGCTTGAAAGTTGGCGCTGACAGCCGCTTCCTCTACGACCCCAGAACTCTGCGAACCCCCACTTCTGTGAGCCCATCCGTGTCGCTCAGTCCGATGTCGTCCAGTTGGACCACGACGTGATCCAGTGGGAGATCAAGCGCAATGGCAAGCGGCCCGGTCGAGCTCACAAGACGCTACTGGGCGAAATCGACCTATGCTGACGACCACGTCGCGCAGCTGTCTGCACAGAGCTTCGTCGGGTCATATGAGAAGCGTCGTCGAGTCTACCAAATGGCCTACCGCGCCAAGTACCCATGATCAAGGACCTGGCGAAAGTGCCGCCGCATCTGCAGCTGACACTGACTGGTCGGACCACCACCAACCCCTATGTACCTCGCTGCCCCGCGGTGTGGTACTTCCATCGCGTGTGGGATACTTTCCGTGCCCTGCGAGACTCCATCTCCGCTATCTATGTGGGGCAACTTCCCCTGTGGGATACCTTCGCCCAATCGTCGCGATTGGGGCTGAAAAATGGGCACACTCACTGCACTGCTTGTACTTCATTGACACCGCATACATGCCTGAACGGCGGGAGATGACTAGTGATGGCAATTTTGACGTTTTTCATTTTTACCGTAGGTAGGTTAGGTAAAACTGGCCGCAAAAAGGCCTTAGGTAGGTTAGGTTAGGTAAGCTAGATCTTTCTGCTAGGTAGGTAGGTAATCGGGCAAATTCTTTAGGTTATAGGTAGGTATTTTAGGTAACTCCAAGCTGTCAAGTGTCAGGCAATATTGCATGCATGTACTGTAAACTTCCGAGCTGTGATTGCCAGCACTATGCATTGAGCACACGCACGCACACACGCACGCGCGCAAGCACGCACGCTCGCAAGCACGCACGCTCGCAAGCACGCACGCTCGCACGCACGCGCACACGCACGCACGCACGCACGCGCGCAAGCACGCACGCTCGCAAGCACGCACGCTCGCAAGCACGCACGCTCGCACGCACGCGCACACGCAAGCACGCACGCTCGCACGCACGCACGCACGCACGCTCGCACACACGCTCGCTCGCTCGCACGCACGCACGCACGCATGCACGCACGCACGCACGCGCGCGCGCAAGCACGCACGCTCGCAAGCACGCACGCTCGCACGCACGCTCGCACGCACACACACAAGCACGCACGCTCGCACGCACGCTCGCACGCACACACGCTCGCACACACGCTCGCTCGCACGCACGCACGCACGCGCACGCACGCACGCGCACGCGCCGACAGACATACGCGTACACACCTGCACGCCTGCGCGCATATGCTATGTAGCATGCACTCCATCTGCCATGCACCCCACGGATAATGGACGCTCTTTGTTTTGCCGCCAGCCCGCCACAACTGCTACAGTGCTTCAATCGAGCTGAAACTTGGGATATATGTTTGAAATACCTAAACTTAGATGTGTGCTAAGCGAAATTGCATTTGGTTTACAAAATCAATTTTATTTCACCCCAAACAGATCACTGATTTTCAAAGTGTCTGCCGCCGGCCACTTCGCACTTTTCGCAGCGTGCCACGACGGATCTGCAAATTTTTTGTGCACAAATCACTTTCCAAGCTATCGAATGCCATCACAATGGACTCTTTCAGTTCCTCTATATTGTTGGACTTGTGAGCGTACGTTATCTCCTTGATAATTCCGGTACTTAAAAATTACGGTAATCTCCCTTTATAATCAGGCTGCACACTTTGAGACTGTGTAGCTTTAAGTTTTCTTGACCAAACGCAATTTCGCTTGGCACACATCTAAATTTAAGTATTTTCAACATATATTCCAAGTTTCAGCTCGATCGAAGCACTGTAGCAATTGTGGCGGCAAAACAAAGAGCGTCCATCATCCGTGGGCCACCCTGTATCACGTCAAATTTGAGGGTCTAGTCTTGGGTCAGCCACCCGCCCACCCACCGATTCAGTAGGTGTTCTTGAGGAGCATTCGCAAAGTAAAACTATTTGGTTTCTGTAGACGTCCAATGGACTACAATGTAGACAAGGCTACAAATATCTCGTCAGAGACGCAGCGGACAAAGAAATGATCTTCTTGCCAACATCAATACAACAACGAATCAAATTTGACTGCCGCAAACGTAAACAATGGCCACGTTAGCCTACCTGTATCTGCAAAATGTTTCAGTTTGCACGAATCCATTTTTTGACTCCACAAATTTTAGCTTAGGTAGGTAACCTAGTAGGTAACGGCAAAATCTATAGGTAGGTAGGTTAGGTACAGGTAGCTCGTTTTTCGCGCTAGGTAGGTTAGGTTAGGTTACCTAGGCCGAAAAAAGGCTAGGTAACCTATACTAGGTAGGTAACCTAGCTAGGTAGGTTGCCATCACTAGAGATGACACCGGCGACCCTTTCCCCAGCGATCTCGAGCATTTCAAGACGGCGCATTGCACCATCTCGTCGCGTTCGCTGCCGCACGTTCTGCTCGAGCACTTTGAAAGCTGGGCGTAACTCAAAGTTCCGCAGAACGGGGCGTTCTTGTTCTTGTGTTCTTTGAACGCGTCGCGTCCGCGCCATCCTTGCAGGACGGCCGTTGGCCATGGCAGTCGGCGCCGGTCGGTCGGGCGCCGCCAATACAGAATGTACAGCTCGTCAAATGCTCCATCTCGATACGTACGTCTACCCAGCCCAGACGGTGGTGGGCCATCTCTTTTTTTTGGAACCGCCATATGCGCGCTGACCTTTTCTTTTACGACCACCAGCGATGCGGCGGCGCACGCAGATGTCAATGGGCTGCCGTCTCTTTCTTTCGTCTCTTCTTGTACGACGACTAGCGGCCAGCGGCCCGGCCAGTGGCGGCAGACGCACAGGTCGGTGCTCAGCCGCCTCTTTCTTCGAAAGCGCAACGTGCGCGCTGAGCTTTCTTTATTTTACGACCAGCAGCGGCCAGCGGCGGCGCACGCACAGCTCGACGCTCAGCCATTGACGACGCGATTGTGCTTCGCGTTTCTTGGCGGTCGTCGTGGCGCGTCGACTCTCGTAGTAACGGTTATTTCGGTGCGCTGGACGGGACGCGCATTATATCAGTTGCCGTACATTTTTGCGCGCCAATTCGTATTACGAATTTGTCGTTATTCTTTATTTTTCTTGAGGTTCTTTGGGCTACTTCGCGAGCCGGAGTTCAGTGGAATGGAGAACGACTTGTGTACGACTGACGGCGGCCTCTCGGCGACGCCGGTAGACGACGAACCCACAGCGACGCCGTCCGGCCTCGTCAACGGAAAAGGCGCTGACGAAGGCGGCAGAGAGGCGGCCGAAGATGCACGACGAGGAGAGGCTGAACGTGCTGGACCACTGGCAGGTGCTGCTGTTGGCGACCACCGCGGAAACATTTTTGGCTTGGAATCACTGGTTTTTCCAGGAACCGCGTTCGCTTCTGAGCGATATCGTCGGCGTCGCCGACAGCGACTGGAGCGTGCGCGGCGCTGACGCCGCTGGTTGCGGCAGCGCCAGACTGCTCGAGAACACGCCGATAGTCGACTGCGCGCCAGCCGTCGACACCCACGACGTTCCTGTTGTAATGTCGCGACTACGTCGTCATTAGTCGGCGCTTACGACTAAGGCCAATCCCTAGCCGGCGCGGAAATGGTTTACGATGAAATGGTTCCGCGCTACGATGGCCTTAAGCACGCAAGAAGATCGATACGCGCGGTGATTGGTCGATCGGCCTGTGACTGACCAATGTCCAGCGAGGGCAGCGCGCGTGGATCGATTTCGCCAATATTCGTAAGGCGCGTGTGCGTTGAGGCGTGTGTTTTGCCCGTAATCCCGCCAGGCGTCGCTTCTCCCCAACGTATTCCCTGTAGAAGCGTCGTCACTTTTGTCCTTTTCTGGCCTCTAGAGCGGACTTTTGTCCTTTTCGCGTCTTTAGGGCCATAGGTAAGGCGAAAGTCCCTGAGCGAGCTCGGATCCAGGCTGGGGATAGCGAGCATTCCTTTCCCCCCCCCCCTTGAGCCCCAGGTAGTGAGGAGCGTGTGCGTGTGCGCGAGCGCGTGTAGGTAGGAGCGCCCCTTAGTAGCTTTTGCGCGTGACCCGGCGCCAGAAGAAGGCGAATTTCCCCGAGAAAGTTGTGGGCTGCGGCAGGGCGAGAACGCGTGGTGCAGCGACATCGAGGGCGACAGCAGCGAGGACAGGCGAGCGTGGAGTGTGGCGTGCACAGCTTGGCGAAAGTGTTTGGGCTTGGCCTTCAGGAGAACCTTCAGTCTCGGCGTGTGTCGTGGAGATCTGTCTGTCTGCCTGCGTGGTCGTGTGGGTCGATCGAAGTTCGCCTCTTGGTAGCTGCGGACGTCCGCCCTCGTGGTAACGTTCACCAGTGCCCTGAGTGCGTCAACTTCGCGTCCGGTAACACTTATTAGGCAAGGCAAATCTTCCCTTCATCCAGTAGACAGGTGCCTGAGTCGACAGGTGTCGACGCGCCTTGCTAAGCAGAGCAGACAGCAGACAAGCAGCAGGAATAATCCCCACTCTCAGGGCAGAGTGACGAGGATTTCGGCATCACTGTCAGCGTCACAGGACGAGTGCCAAGGGTGCCCTAGTGAAAGAGGGGCCCTTGACATTACAGTGGTGCCGCGACCATTCGCTTTCTGTGCAGCCACGGTTGGAGTGTACCTGCTGTTCGCATTTTTCTTTGAAAATCCGAGATTTTTTGGCCCCCTGGGGGTGGGGTGTGTCAAAGTCTCTAGCCCAGCCCACGGGGAAGAGCGAGAAGCTCGGTGAAACAGGGTCGGTGGATAAGGGCGCGGTGTGTTGTCCCCAGAGTTCGATTTCTGTGTGTGGTCCGCGGGAAAATGTCGCAAGGGGCGACTGGAGGCGCGCCGGCGGCCGCTGACGGCATGGGCGCGGGGGCGCAGCCGAGGTGCTGCGGATGTGGCCAGTGGGTGGCGTTGGACGTCGCCCGGGAGTGTGTTGTGGACGGCTGTCAAAATGTGTATTGTCGCACGTGCGTCGAGAGTTTGCCGGTGCCGGCCACGCCAATGTGTCGCCCGTGCAGGAGGGGCGCCGGTAATGGCGCGTCTGGAGGAGCCGCCGGGGGATCGAAACCACAGGTGGATGCTGCGGAGGCGTACGCGCAGATGTTGAGGGAGGCGACCGCGGTTTACTCGCCCTTGCGCTCAGCGGTCGAGGGTCTGGCCAGTTCTGTGGGGGGAATCCAGCGCGACCAACAGACGGTCGCCACGGCCCTCCAGGAAGTGTCTCAGCGCCTCGCCTCGCTTGAGCTGGGGAGGAATAACCCGCCCGCAACCACAACTGTCGTCAGGCCTACGCAACACACACAGCGACCATCCGAGTACAGCAGTAGCGACGACGGCGGCGGCGGCGGCGTTGGCGGTGGCAGGAGGGACGGCCGGCGGAGAAGCGAGGAGGACGGCGTGCAGGGCCGCAGGCAGCGCGGCGGTGGAGGAGCGAAGGCCACGAGCGCGGACGGGGGGACGCACACAAAGGGCCGCCGACGGCTGAAGAGAGCGGGCGGCGATGGGCGCAGGCGGAGGGAAGAGAGCGAGAGTAGCTGCGCGCCGTGGCCGAGCGATCGTCGGGTCAGAGGAGAGCGCAGTTGTCTGAGAGAGCGCTGCCGCTCGAGAGTGGAAGTGCCGCGGTCCGAGACGTAGCGGCCAGCCAGCGTGTGTGTGGTGGAGAGGCCGGCGTGGTGCGCGCGCGTGGTAGGTACGGCGCGACCGATAGGTATAACACCCCGGTGCTGTCGTCGGAGCTAGGGGCGCGCAGGCAGCGGGGAAGTGAGGCAAACGCCGATGGAGGCAGCCGTCACAGCGCACGTATGTACGTAGAGGAGGTGCTCGACGACGAGGAGGAGGAGCTGCATGAAATGCAGCGCGGCCAGGGGCCGAGGCGCAGTCCAGAGGAGATGCGTCGGCGTCGAGAAGACGCGCAGCGCCAAGAAGGCGCGCACCGCCGAGAAGGGGTGCAGGAGCAGGGGCGTCGGGAAGACGCGCAGCGCCGAGAAGGCGCGCACGGCCGAGAAGGCGTGCGGTGGCAGGAAGAGGGCGGCGACGAACAGCCGTGGAGGAGAGGCCCGCAGGGGCGGCGTCAAGGAGACGCGCAGCGTCGAGACGACGCGCAGGAGGAGAGCAGCGAGGAGGAGCTGCACGACAGAGGCCCACAGGGGCGGCGCCGACAGTGGCGCGGGGCGGAGCAGCCCGAGGCAAGAGCGGCACGACTGCCGGGCAGTCGTCGCCAATTTGCCGATGTCGGTAGATTCTTTGGTGACGGGCGCGATCAAGATTTGACTGTGGACGTGTTTCTGCATCGCTTTCACAGAAGGATGCATGTCGACCGCGTGCCGTACGAAGAGCAGGCGAGTGTGTTGGAGAGCTGGCTCGGTGGAGAGGCCGAGCGCGCCATTGTGCAGTATCAGGCGCAGAATGGTGTCGATCAGTTGTCTGTCGAGGAGATGGAAGACAAGCTGAGGCGACTGTACGGCCCAAGTAACAACGCGACTCTGGCCTACTACAAGTTGGGCGAAGTGAAGTGGGACGGCAGGCCCGTCGAGTCGCTGGTGGCCGACATTAGGCACCTGGTTACGAGGGCGTACCCAGATATGACGGCAGAGCAGTGGAGAGAGGAGACCAAGTGGTGTCTCATTCGGGTGGTCCCTGAGCAGTATCAGTGGATCATGATCTCCAACGACTCGAAGGACTTGGAGGATGTAGTAGGCGTGCTGCAGCGAGCGGTGGAGCTCAGTGAGACGTCGAAGGCCGTCGGCCAGCAGAAGGTGTCGGCGGGCAGGCAGCAGCCTAGCGGTCGTGGTGGCGGCCAGCAGCCGAGAAATAGCCAGGGGCAGTTCTCGGGCTGGCGCGGCGGTCGTGGACGCGGCTTCGGCCAACCAGCTTCCAATTACCAGCCAGCGCCGCAGCAGCAGTTGGCGATCACGAACGGCCCGGTGCAGGACAGGTCTGGGCCGGCACGTGTGCAACCAAATATGAATTAAAAAAATATAGAAATAGATAGAATTTATTAGAAGATTGCATAAGTCCCCTAAATGGGAGAGTATGAGGATCGGAGTCCCCTAAAGTGTTTAAAATTTTGTCAAAACCGCTTCATCCACCCCTGAGATATGCTTGAACAAAGGCTTGCCCACCCTGTATATATAAGTTTGACTTCAGGAGGAGGACGAGCGTAGCCATGTGTCCGTGGCCACGCAGACGATGACGGAGACGGTAGCTCAAGCTGAAATTTCAACCTATCTGACCTCTTGTGTGTGTGTGTGACCGTGCGAGATTTTGCAAGATTTTACCGTGTGCGGGTTATTAGAATTTTTTTCGAATTTTCAGCAAAGAGAAAAACAAGCTCAAATCGAGCAGGCACGACGCGAATTGGAGTTTCAGCAGGAGAAAATACAGGCGACGAAAGAAGAGGTACAATTTCAACCTATTGAAGCTGAAAGAATCCCGCCTAAATTTGCACACGCAATTATTTTCACTGTGTTCTGCGTTACCAAGCTGTAATTTACAAGCTTCGGCTCCAAAAAAAGGTCAATTTTCCATTCGTATGTGTAATAAAATTCCCCAAACAACAGTCGATTCCATTGTAACTGTGTGCAAGGCGTCGGTTTGCTGCAAAGCCCACGTTTCTTTTTCCCGCTCCCATGGCGTCGGAGAGAGATAAGCAGTCAACATCCCGACGCCTATCCCCAATTTGCTGCAAAGCTCACGTTTCTTTGCCGCTCCCCAGCGTCGGATGGAGATGATTTATAAGCAGTCAAGCTAGCGCCTCTCTTGCCGCGCGCAGCGTGAGAAATTTGAGCTACGCCTGCGGCGCTGCTGCAACTGCCGACGCGCCACGAGACGCCAGTGCGAGCCCTGCAGACAAGGCGGTTCGACCAATCAGGGCGAGAGGTGCTGGAACGAAAAGCGCCGGGCAAGGAAAATAATATTGACGCAGCGGGCAGACAATAAGGTAGCTTGGGTCAGAGAGGCACCAAATCGTTTACGACACGAGCACAAAAGGAGCTGCCAGCAGGCGCCGATAGATTAGACGCTGCTGGCTGGGTCGATTGATGAATCGATGCAGATCGCAGACGCACGGAAATACAGGAGGATCTTCCAGTGAAGATACACCGTACATGTACGTGCGCACATACAACTTAGCGACATCCCAACTATTACCCTAATGTCTACTCCTCTAGTCTAGTCTACTCTGCCTAGTCTGTCTAGTCTGTCTCGCCTCCCCTTGCCTCCGCGTCACACTCCCCCACGGTAGAGCACCGACCGATCAACAGGTTCAGCGGTTGCTGCCGAGACACCAGCAGTTCCGTCAACAACTGCATGGACCCATCATTGGGGTCCCGCAGCACTGGCTGCACCAGCACTAAAATAATAATAAAGAAATGGTAATCTATGATAAAGCAAACGTACGTTGTTGACAGGACTGCTTGGAGGCATGCCTCAGCAGCAACAGTCTTCCGCCTTGTCGGCCTTGCAGCAGACGCGGCAGCAGATCTACAAATCAGAATGATATTCTGTTTACTTTCGGCACGGAAGGAAGAAGTTACCGTTTGCCACTCAGGGCTGCTGCTTCTGCTGCTACCACTGCTGCTGTCGCTCTTCCTGCTCCTCTTGATGCCTAGCGGCGCACCTAGAAATGACGGTAAAATTTGTATACAAAATGGTTATGGTCTATAAAGGACTATGAAGATTTATTGAAGTCAGTCACCTGATTGACGGCGTTGCTGTTCCTCCGCCTGACCCACCTCCCGCGCGAAGTCGCCTAGAAATGACGATAACGCCATTGGGTGAAGATTTATGGAAGTGCAAACCTCACGGACACTCACCTCCTCCTCGAACTCCCTCTCCTCCTCCTCTTCCTCCTCCTCCTCCTCTTCCGGCGGTGGAGGCGGCTGAGGAGAGGCCTCGCGTGAGGGAGGGGTGTGAGGCCCCTCTACCACTTCATCCTAAAAATGAAAACAAATATTTAAATAATATAATATGGCACGTCACACTTACTGTTTGCACAGCTGCCGTCTCGGACTGGATCATCGTCTGAGTGGCCACGGCAACTTGGCTGCGCTCGACCTGCACAGCTCGGTCGGCCAGTCGGAGCGACGCGACGATATCGCCGCGCTCCACAGCGCTCCGGAGCTGTGCCACCAGCAGGTTTTCGATGTCCTGGTGGCGCCATTGGCTCTGCCTCGATGACGACCAAGCGGATGTCACCGCCTTCTCCGCCGTCCGCATCTCGAGTTCGAGATCGCCCATGTCCGAGCGGAGGGGCGGCGCCACCTTCTGCCCCTCCAGTATCATCTGCAGCGGCATGGCTTTGCATTTTTAATTTCTAGTTTTATTTTGCTACATACCATATGCAGGGCAAACGAGTGCTGCAAACGAGCTGAATGGCTACAAATTGACGGGGCGCTGCAAATCGGCTCCAATTGCAAGCGAGCGCGCAGATCACACCCACACTCCGTCTAACTGACGCGACCTCCCTGTGGTCTGGGCAGGCTGCTAGCATATACAATAGGGATATGGCAAAACTGTCTTCCGGTCGGCTTTATTGGCATGCGAGCGCAAAGGTCGACGCGCAGGTCCGATCGGCGCCAACCCCAGGGGTCTGGCGGGCTGTTAGCATTAATGGACACACACACACACACACAGTCCACGACCAGGAATGGATCATCAGCAGAATCTACCCCAACAACGCAACGCGCGGATGCGGGGGGAGGGGGGCATAGTGCCGCTGCGATAATTGTACATGCTGTTTGGCTATTGGTCATACGACTCACTAGCCGCTACTACAGCTGTGAAGGCTGGCGGAATCTCGCTTCCTCGTCTTCGGCCCTTGTATCCCCAGGTACCGATAGCCCTTCTGCACAACGGCCGCATTGCGCCACGAGAGCTTGGTCACGATCTCCTCCTTGACCCGCTTGGTGGAAACACCCACCATAACGATCGAAAATGTTCCCAAGATTCTTGAGAACTCGTAGCAAAAATTAATGCTTGCGACAAGATCGTTAATCTCCTAAAATCGGGACATTTGTTTTGGCGTGGGCAGGTGTTATACACAGTGGCCCCGAAAGACCAACAATCAAAAAAAATTGAAATGTTGGTAAAGCGGACACCAGATCCGACAGCACATATGTATGCAAAAAATGCAAAAATACAAACATAATAACATTCAGGTTTGAGTCTCGCGACAGCCGGGTGTCACACAGCGCTAGAGGCGCTGCGGAAAAGATTTTTGCGCCCAATTCGTACCGTTTTCACTTACTGCTTGAGTTCTGTTCCGTATACGATGTAATATCTGAAATTGAAATACTTGTTTTTATTGTAAGCCGTCTGCAGTGGCACACTCTCAGAGTGGGACAGAAATTTGATCTGTATGCAAGGTTGGACACTTCAACACGTCCGATATGAAAGTTTGTTGGCCGGAAAAAAAAACAGAAAAAAAGCGTAGTTTCGATAGGGTCAACATTTAAACATCCTCAACAACCCCCCGCCCGGCCCCCCCCCCCCTCCATTTCCAGTTACTAAGGATATGCTCAAGAACTGCCACAATTACACAGAACAATTGGAATAACGGTGACAATCTCTAATAGAGAGGTTGAAACAATAGTGCCCCTGGGGCACTGTTGGAAGACTTGAATGTCTGCAATGTACAATTACCTGCATTGTATTTAGGTACCAAGGACTTACGATGGCGCTTCTTTTGGAGTTGTCGGCCATTCGAGTACTCTGCGAACTATCGTTGCTGTTGCCTTTTCCAGCGACTTTTCGATACTGGATGTCTACTTTGTTCGCGGTAATTTTCATCCCAGAGACGGTAAACTCGGCTTGGCTGCTTGATTTGTGAGTATACACGATCTACACACCTTCTTCAACGTAATTGATAAAGCGGACCGTCTTGCCGAAGCAAAGATGGTAGTGTAATTTACAATGAGAATTGCAGTGTGGAAATCGACTCCTTGTACCCGTCGTTCGAAATGTAAGGGGCCACGTCGATGTTCAGCATGAAGGGTTGTTGCCCACTGGCAGGCTTAATGGTCAGCTTGGCGGAACTGCCTCGGTCTAAAACTTTCCGCGATTTAGGTGATTTTGTTACATTGCATTCTAGTAGCCTGTCTACGTCTGCGGACAACAACAACTGCAATTTGACTTTACCGTTAATGGAACACATTTGCACCGTATCCACACGAATGGACGCACGTCAGACGAATGGAAGAGCACACGAGTTGCAGAGTCAGCGATATGGATGTATATGTGGCTGGCCGTATGCCGTGGCCAATTTTTGCAGTTCTGGGGCCTTATTACAGTCAATTTTAAGGAAGAATCAAATCCTGGCATTCCTAGAACGCCTTGAGAGACAGAAATGGCAAAATTTTCGAATGCGGCGCACTTAGGTAATTTGGTTAAAAACCTCACACAATTTGCATCACTTTCGGAACTTATAAATGGTGTCAAAACTTTAAAATTTGGCCTGCGGCGCAATTTTTGTGCGTGCAACTCCACAAACACTGTTCCTTGGCGAGTTACCCAGGTTTTGTTACCCCCCTTTCCCAAAATAAAATCCTGGTTCCCAAAATAGACGTCACTGCTACCTAGATGAAAATGAAATAGTGGCTGGTCCGATAGGCCGGGCTGGATTCGTGCGCCCTCTAGCCAAAATTCTTAGATTCGCAACTGCATGGACCACACGTGAAACGAACCCTAGTTGATGCAGTTGATGAACGGACCCATGGAGAACGCGGCCTCTTTTGTTTCCCACTTTTAGGCGCATACGTCACAAGCCTGCACACTCGTTCAGCCACAAGCGGGCGCCCAGTTTTTACAACAACAGCCACATTGTGCACTCTGCGCCGCTTTGGTCGTCCCGGGAGGCAGCCTCCCCCTCCATCCCTCCATGATTGGGTGACATTTCGCCTCCCGACATTTCGCCCCCGACATTTCGCCCCTGCGACATTTCGCCCCCCGACATTTTGCCCCCACGACATTTCGCCCCCCGTCAATTCGCCCCCCGTCAATTCGCCCCTGCGACATTTCGCCCCGGTCATTTCGCCCCCTTCCCGTGTTCCATTGTCCTCCAAGTGTCACAATTTATTGTCACAACGAAATCGCAAGCGCAAGCGCATAAATACTAGCACAGCAACAACGCGAGAGAGCTGCCGAACGAATACTTTCAAACATAGAAGAGGCGAAACAGAATAGCGAGCGGCGAAACAGAGCAGTGAATAATTAACG
>JASAMY010000965.1:15000-55000 GCA_030248085.1 Paralinhomoeus sp. GSCO2_6 | reverse complement strand
GCTATATGAACCATTTTCGCTCAGTTTTGACCATAAGTAATATTTACACCTTATTTTGGTGCAGAATTGTTCCATTCCAACCATCCCCTTCCAAAATATCTTGTCTAAAGCACCCATGTCGGTTTTAGACCCACCCCCCCCCCCCCCCATCTCGACTCCTTAGATCTCCGCTTGGGTCCATACCTAAGCAGGACCTTACCCACGAGCTGCTATGAGGACCAACCCACGTCTATTTGCAGGTTATGAAAGCAGCCAGCATGCATCATTACTCTACGCATCCATGCTCACTCACTGGGTGGTAGACAAGGAACAAGCAATCTTTATTCCAGTTTCTGAGGGTGTCAAGGTTCCCTTCAAAACTCTGCTGATATGAGCATTATAGTTGGCGACAGTTCTAAGCTTCATGTCTGAATGTTGACGAATTTCTTTGAATTTCGCTCGTGGAGTTAAACACGTGAGGCAAGGATATTGCACATTAAAACCTTCTTGAAACCCAAGAAGACTGTGTAAACCTGAATGTAAAACGGAAACCATGAGCCACACTTAGTGGAGTATTGGGAACGCACGCACCCGTTACCCAAGTTGTCGCCGCTGACGAGTGCTAAACACCCTTTAATGCGCTGCAGAGAACGGGTACCATTTTGGACACAGCTCACTCTAATTCCTCTCGCTTCAAGCAATCGTATTTCTTCAGCAAATTTGTGTAGAACAGAATTCATGCCATGTCGCTGCAGGTCGCCCGTATAGCAGACGGCTGAACGACACGCAATACAGCACAGGCACACAACCGTTACGCTGCAAAATCACGACGCCCCCTCCACCTCCATCCAGGCACCCAGAGGACGTCTCAAATCTTTGGCTGAGGAGAGTGGGCGTTTGGGGCGAGGAGGTGTCGGGAGCAAAGTGCGGGCGGTGGACAAAAATTCTTGACCAAATTGGGTCTAAATGGGTCCTTTTGGTAAAAAATGGGTCAAAAATTGGGTCTGAATAGTCATATTTAGCTGTTTTGTGGTCATATAACACTGAAAAGTAGTGGAAAAACAACTTTTACTCACTTTTAAAGCTTTAGACAGATTGAAAAAATTCTAAAATTTCTGGGGCGGGGGTGGGGTGTATTGGGTGAGAGTTGACAGTTGGGGGGGGGGGCGGTAAACTCCGCCCAACTCCCACCACCGCAGTTACAGGTGTGCTTCGAACGCACTGCAATATGCAAAAAAAAATTTGAAATACCAAGGAGATGAATATTGGCGGTATTCTGCAACAGCTTCGAAGGGAGGTTCCTCACAGTGAAATAAAAAACGGCGATTTTATGAATAGTGTTTTTGCTTCCCAGTGGGTTGCATACTTCCAAATCATCGTAGTAGAGATCGAGAGCAATTGAAGGGGAATTGCCAAGAAGAGTGTGGTTGTGCCAGCACGTACCGTCCTGCAACGAACCGCAGTGGGCAGCGTATGGCCTAGTGGTAAAAAACCGGCCTCTTGCGCGCAAGGTCCTAGGTTCGATTCTTGATGGCGCCATTAGATCGAGGACTTCCCTTTCCATGGATTTTCTCGTGCCATCGCTGCCCTAGATTACAGATGGCGTTCTTGCGAAAGTCTTCCGCTAATTATACGGCTGTAGACGGGAAGGCGTCATGGAGATGGGTAGGCTACATGGGCCATTCACGGCCCCCTAGCGTCGTCCCAAATCCAACAACAGCGTGGGGCGCAGCCCAACACACACACACACACCCACACACACACACACACACACACACACACACACACACACACACACACACACACACACACACACACACACACACACAACACGCGATTTTTGCAAAAGAGTGTACCCTCACGACATTTTCCAATTAGCCACAAAAAAAAAGTTTGTCTGCGGCGTTCTTTTTTCGAGCAAATAATGCATTTTGATTCCTCTATGCGTTATTTTTGGTCGAATTAGCGCGTTTTTTTGGTCGAATTAGCACAAGAATTACCTGTAGCTCTACCAAATTAGGTACCTGAAAATCAAGTTTCAGTGCCTTTTTTTGCCCCTCCCAAAACCAAATCCTGGCTACGCCACTGGGACCCGCCACTGGAGAGGAGCAATTGTCGCACCCCTTAGCTAGCTAGAGGTGCACTCGCCATAGAATCTCAAGCACACAACTCACGTAAAATTCCTCATAAACTCCTTGAGAATTCCTTTGTGGGAAAATATGATTTTTGTACTGATCCAGCTTAAAAAGGGCTTCAAGAGTCTGCAATAATGGTACGTACTGCCATTCGTGGTATGACAAAACAAGGTCTGCTGACGTCGACAGCGCCCCTGCCGAATGGCACAAGAGTGGAAGCCCAAAATTGATAGCAATTGGTTTGACCAGTCCAAAATTTGTTGAAAAGTACGCATCCTGCTTGTACTGAGAGTCAAACATTGCCAAAGATTTTTCACACAACTGAAACAATCCTGTTAATTGATTCGATGTCTCTTCTTGGATATGTGGTGACACAGCTTCAAGAACTTTTCCGCAAAGCTCATGCAATAGCGGTTGAACAACTTCATCGGTTAATGAAATTGCTTGAAGTGCGGCTGTTGTCGTAACAGAGTTGGATGACCGCAGCTGGGCAACAAACCTAAACGTATGTTTTTTTTTGAAAGAACTGAAGGCACATTATGCAGAGACCACGCGAGAGAGAATATGATGGTTGCTTGTTATAATTGAAATGTACTAAGCGTCTATTACAGCATGCAGCATACACCTAGTTGTAGGTGGGCACTCATTTATGCTAATTGACCTCACCTAGCGATTATTCTTTCAGTGATTGACTCCAGAGAGCGGTGACATGGTGTCGATTCGACAGCGCTTCTACTGCTGCACGTGTCGTTAGGCGCACTGGCGGTAACATCACTGGCACCAACATTTTCAACTTCCAATTCACATGAAATGGTCTCTTTTTTTTTGTATTTCGGATGATTCGCATTTGGATTCTTTCAGGTTTGAGTGGTGTTTTCGTAGATGATTTGCCCATGTAGCAATGCTGCCTAAGCTTTTTTTGCAGCCATTCTGGCCGCAGAAATAAGGAACGGTCCATAGTTTGTGACGACTGTGCTGCCAGTCGCAATGCACTTTTAAACTGCCGACTGTTGCAAATTCAGCTTTACACACCGAGCAAGTATACATTGCCAACGTGGATTTGAATACTCATTCAACCCTATTAGGAGTGTACTTTTGCAATGCAATCAAGACACTTCTCGTAGCGTTCGAGTGGCGCCTCCAACCCCCCCCCCCCTCCGAACAGAATAGATTGTATCAAGATTCAAGGAACACCCCTTCCCCACCCACCCACACAGCTACCCCAGAGCAGACCCTCGACAGTGAGTGTGACACAGGAAGGATGTACAAAGCGCTTAAAAGCAGTAGGTTTTAATTGACGTGAACAAGAAAATTGCAAAGTTTTGCACAATCTAGCTTTTCAATTGTTCCCAAGCACGTTTCTTGTGCATATACACTGTAGTGCGTGCATTTGTGTCAGAGACTTAACAACAGCGTGTTGGCCGTCTTCTGTACAACCTGTTGGCCGCCGCCTACTCAACGACGGAGGAGACAAAGATGGCGTGGGTCTTTTTGGTGGCGAGCTTTGTTCATCTGGTCGGCGCGATAGCGCTGTTCGTCCATCACAAGAAGGTGTGCCACTGTTTGGCCAGTCAGAGAATGTGTCCAAAGCGTGCGTGCGCGATGAGTTGATCAGATCAGTTGAACTAAGTAATGCGGACTAGTAATGACTTTAGGCCGGCACTAGTAGTGCTCGATTCGAAGTGCACCAGCAGGCCTTATTCGAGCTGGGAAAAGTTCGCAACGAGCTTCACAGAAGCAGGCCGGAGCAGCAAAACGAGTGATTTGGAATTGAATGCCACCGAAGGCGTCAAGCATTCACATTTTTCTAAAAAGTCTATCTCGCTTCGATTTTTCAGTGCACAGTTGTAGGCCCTTTTGTGATGCGAATGTGAGCTACTGAATATTGATTGAGTGATTTCGGTTGCGCGGGTATTTTCGGTCCGCGTGGCTTGTGTAATTCGTCTGTTGCTTTATGTTGTCATCTTTTCGGTGGTTACGCAAACTATCTAGCGTCTTAGCATGGTTCATGAGAACGCACGGTGTACACAGTAGTACAATGTAGGAAAACACGTAGCTTATCTGCTGGGCTCTTTGGTCTTTGGTCTTTGCCGAATGAACCAGACTGTTTATTCGACGCGCAATCTTTCTGCTCACTCTCCGCCAAGATCAAACGAGTGTACCGCGTCTACCCGCCCACTAGCATTCGCCCTCTCTCTCTCTCCCCCCCCCCACCCTCAATAACATCAGCTCTTTTCAACCGACAAGGCACTCTCACGACTGCGGCGGGGGGACCGGTTACGCAAGAGGCAAGCTGCTCGACCTTATCGTCACGCACGCACACTCCATGCAGAAGTGAGGGTCAGTATACGTTGGTGCCAGGCAAAAGTGCGCCGGGTTCTCAGCTTCAGTCTCATCCAGTTTTTCACTTGCTCTCAACGATGCATGCGAGGCTTCTGCTTTTGGTATTTGTTTGAATTTTTGTATAGACTGTAGAAAAGTACGCGCGGCATTTCTAGACGGCAGTTGTAGCACTGAACCTGGTGGTGTTGGTGAATACATCTTGGACTCTCATTACATACATTAGTCTGCAAACGTTCAACGACGAAGAAATGGCAATTGTTTATGGAAAATCAGCATTCTTGTGTTTGGTCATTTCTGTTGTGGTCGGCTCGACACTGAATGCGACATTCTCAAAGTCTGAACGTTGCCTGCCAAGAGTTTGTCAGATGCTCTTCGAATCCGTCAAGGTTTGTTTGCTTTTGTGCAATAAAAATAATAAAAGTGAATTCACCTCTCGCGTCACCTCTCGCTCTGTAATTCGGTTGTTTAGATTCTGGAACTGCTTCGTCACTGTGTGAATTTGTTGCTTGTTCAGTTAGACAGAAATGAATTTTGTGAAGAACTTTTCCATCTAAGTGAGTTACAACCCACCCAAGACTGCATTAGCAATACGCACATTACGCGCTCGCATTACGCACACGCACGCTCGCTTGCCAGCTCGCCCGTACGCGCACGCACGCACGCACGCACGCACGCACGCACGCACGCACGCACGCACGCACGCACGCACGCCGCCCGCACGCACACAAACACACACTACTCTCTGATGACGTTTGTTTTGACATCTAGTTGCGGTGGCTGCCAACATCTTTGTGTCGCTGTTGTTTTGGCTCAGATGTTTCAGTTCTCATTGGGCAGAGTTCAAGCCAAGAGGTCTGCTTTTAGCAACGACACTTTGTTCTATAGTTGTTCATGGAACCCACAGCTACAGGCCGACTTTGACAATAGCAACAGTCAATTTCTGGGCTGTGTACTACAATGTATTGTTTTAACATTCTACTGCCCGTGGCACTACTTGAGATTGGGCACGTTTGGAGATTTTGTGGCGTCTTGTAAAAACTTTCAAAATAGCGTCACTAAATGTACCTATATGTTTGCACATTTTGGCGCATCACGCTGTTTCCTCGCAATTTAGACATGGAAGTTGCACTGGAGCATTCAATTGGCTGGTCTTATGTTTCGGAGTCATTTCGACAAGTGCGTTGGTTTTGTGGCTACATTGTGTATGTGTCAGTCACAAGAACGATATGCAGTCGTTTGACGATTGAGAACAGATTATGCTTTTCTTTTGTTAAACACTCACCAATTGCTGGACAAACTCGAAGATGCTAATAGGTTCTACGCTTGGCCCTATCGTCTAATTAGCCTTGGGGACACAGTTTATTATTGGTAACTAAAAAACAAACAATCGTCGTTGCGGCCTTCCGTAAATCCTCCAGTAGAGCCCCCTCCAATAGTACCCACCCAGAGGCGAGTTTGAAAGTGAATTTAGACGATAGTGAATTTGAACATTTGAACATGCGAAATTAAACAGCGAAATGAGCATCAGCATTCGAAATTTTTAGGTTGAAAGTATAGTGCCCTTTCCAATAGTGCTCCCGAGTGTGGAGACGTTGAAAGAATAGTGCCCCGGGGGCACTATTGGAGGATTTACGGTATTTGCGCGCGCGCAAAAGCGCACGCACTCACGCACGCCCGTAGGCAGGCACGCAATGGGGAGGGAGCAACTAAACAAGAGGTGATCTGGAAAGATAGTTGTAACGGTGGGTAAATTTTGGGTGTTGGGGAGTTAGGTAATCATAATGTACGGTTTCATATTTTATATCTCAAGAATGCATCATACGTAGTTCAAACTAATGAAACAATTGTTTTCAGAACTGTGCTGTCCTCGCTGCCCACCGGCAGTGTGACTACACTGGCACTAGTATTGTTGGAGTGCATGCTAATGATAGATTTGTGGAGATGGCACCATTTGACGGCAACTACAACGACACCCACTACTATGCCACCATTGAAACCGAGCATCAAACCGTGCGTGTGTTGTGAACGCAATAGTTGCATGTGCAGATGCAAGTACCGTAATAACTAAAACCGTTGGTCAACTTCAGAAGCACCCACACAACACGACGACAACTGAGAAAGATGGCGAAAGCGAGACAGCTTGAGGAAAGCGAGTGCGAGCGAGAAAAGCGAAAAAGAGCCGATTACATTGCCATGTGACGATAGAGAAGCATGAAAATTGGGCTAGACCACTGGCGGTTCCGCGGTAGTTTTACAGACACGCTTATTAGCCATTACTAAGCAATAAGCATGTGTGCGCCCATATGATCTTGATACCTACAAACAGTTTCATGTACTTGGAAGGCATGTCCCGCCAGATCGGATCCGCCTTGGTGTTTTGTGGTGGTCACCTGGGTTCCGTTGATTTGGCCCTGCGGCAGCGTCGTCGCACTCTGCGGCTCGGCCTCCGCCGTGGTGGAGGGACGACTTGCGGGCGATCGCTCGGTGGGAGTCTGTACGGTAGCGTATGTATGTATGGGGCGTGCGCGGGCGGCGTGGGAGTGGTTTCTGGTCTGGGAGTCTGTACGGTAGCGTATGTATGGGGCACCATCGCCTAGGGCAGCGTGGGAGTGGGTTCTGGTCACCTGTGTCTGTGTTCCATTCATTGCCGCTTGCGGCAGCGTCGCACTCTGCGGCTCGGCCACCGCCGTAGTGGAGGGACGACTTGGCAGCGGCCGCTCGGTGGAAGCCTGCACGGTAGCCTTGTTCGCTTGATTCTTGATCAGGGCGAAGGTTTTTGCCTTGCGCAGCCCAACTCGAAAGTTGGTAATGTCAGTGAGCTGCAAGGCGGCCGCGCCTGACACAAACATCACGGCGAGCATCTTGATCGCGATCATTTTTTGTTGGTTGGTTGGTTGGAATGGAACTCTTGGTTGGAATCTCTCAACTTCGGGCGAATGGTTGTTGTCGCGTCTCCACGTGTCGCTTATTTACGTGGCTGCGGCGTCCATTAGGCGCGGATCATCAGGCGCGGCGCGCTGTGCGTGTGTGTGCAAATGGACGCTGCGCTTTTTGTTGTTGCCGACACAGCATCTGGCCACTGACCCTGCCGCCTATTGTCTAAGCTACCTATTGTCACCATGCCGCCGCCACCAAGCCAATTGCGTGTCAAACAATGGTCCAGAACCGAGGCGACAGGAGGGCACACATGAAAGCTTATGTAGAAACAGATGCATAGAACTCAGCCTAACATCCACTCTCCATGGCTATAGGTAGAGTGCGGTATTGGAAAGCACACATGAATCCCGAACAAACCGTATGTGCCGTTGTTTACTTGAACGTTTGCTTTGCGCGGCGGCCTCGCATAGAGGTGCATCGCGAAACACCGCGGGACTGCGCAGCGCATGTCGCATGAGACATGGCGGCCTTTGCCTGGCCGTTTGGCTGTGCAACAGGGCTTATGCATTCTGCAACGGTGACTGTGCTGTGCAGGATGGTCCCTAGCGTCATGCAGTCCGCGTGCATGTGTGCGTAGTAGTCTTTATTTTTGCAGCGTCTGTTTTCTGAACACCATTCCACGCCGCCAGAACATATGCGCCCGAAAATTTTGTAATGCCCCGTTTGTTTGTCCGTACGTCCCTCCGTCCGACCGACCACCTGTTCTCTAAACCTCACTCTTCTCATCCGGTCTCTCACCCGTACCGTTCGACGGATCGGGATGAAAGGCAACAGCTGCAAGATTACACTGAGGCACTGTGATACCTAGTAAGCAAAAGCACGTGGATAAGTTGCACATCACGTTTCAGCTGAGCAGCTGCTACAGTTATTGAGAAATGGCGGAGTAAAAATGTCTGCAATGGTATACTGTAGTGATTACACTAGAAATTAATCGTAGCCGGATTTTGTTTCCCACTCTAGAAGGACGGGGCGGGAAGAGAGACCCCGCCGCACGGGCGCGCTCAATTGCCGCCCTTCCTTTCGCGGCGCGCTGCTGCCTTCCTCTCCTTCTGTCTGTCTGCGTGCCTGACGGCAGAGACCGTAGTCGCGCATACTGGGCGGCAGTGCACCGCGTAGCTAACTCAGTGCACGTTTGAATGTGATGCGCGTCCCCTGCTTGCCGCGTGTAAATGGGTCACAACACAAGCACTTGGTCTCTAACGTGTCAAGCGCGCAGACACAAGGAGAGGGAGGCGGCAGCGCGCCGCGGAAGGAAGGGCGGGAATCGAGCGGCGCCCGTGCGGCGGGGGGTCTATCTTCCAGCCCCGTCCTTCTAGAGTGGAAAACAAAATCCGACAGTGCATCTTAAAATCTAAATTAAAAACGAAACAAAAGTCGACAGTGTTTTATTTTCGCTTTAGTTATGGCGGCAACAGCAAAGTAACACGCGCTTGCAGAATCGAAGAAACGAGCAGAAGCGGTTTAGGGAACAACCTAATATGCCAATAAGCAAAATGCCTACAAACATGAAAATATGTACCTTATATTTAAAAATGTAGCTCAGCACCAGTCTAAATGGTTTGCCAGCTGTGGTACTTACGGCCTTTTCAATTTCTCGTTTCAACTTGTCGACCTTCTCTGGAACTGTTTTTTGAGCATTGTTGAGCGTTTTCAATATAATCTTTGAGGGGAATGAATCATCAAGTTCTTGGAGTGCAGTCTCTGACAGATTTTGAGCATACGTTGGGCTAAAATCAGCGGCCTACTCGTGACAGCCAGCAAAGGTATGTAATAATAGTGTAAAACAACATCGGATTGTTATGTGAAACATACATCTCTTTTGGCGTTAGCGCTTTTGTTGCTTCTCTCACTGCTGCTTGAATCAACCCAACGTGTGGCTCAGGTTTGAGGTTTCTTGCTTCAGGAGGCCTAAAGTGTGTGTGAATCTAGCAGTACAATTTTGTGTTTGTATTGCAGTGATAAACTTACAAATCTTTTGGAGCTAAAGCCGCTGAGATCTTGTTTACCGCATTGATTAGGAAGTCCCGTCTAAAGCCGCACTTCAGTTCTTTGAAATTCTTTGCGTACCGTAATCGATAATGTTAGCCCCGCCTTCACAAATTACAAAGAGCCAGTGGCGGATCCAGGGAAGGGGAATGGACCCATTCCCCCTCCTGAAATCGGAAATCTAGCGGGGGGGGAAGGGCTAGGCGTTATGAGAAAAACGCGCATGGAGCACCAAGGTACTTTTCCGCATAAAAGATGCTTGTTGGTGGTCGAACACAGCAAAGTTTTCGCCTGCGGCGCTGTTTTTTACCGATCAATAGTCAAAAATGGACCAGGGGCCAGGGCAACAACTCCCATATATCGACACCTTGTAATTGTAAGCCCCCCCCCCCTTCCCCCTAACTCATACATGTAGTAGCCGTAGCCCCCTTCTTCTTCCTCCCAGGCCCGAATGAAATGGAACGCTAAGGGCAAATTCGAGATGGTTTGCGGTAAATCGTTTGGTTTAGCTCACTTTGTTCTTGGTTTTGACCAAGCCGGTTCAAGAATGACACACATGACCAAGTAAAGCGGCAGCATTTCCATTTTCCACGTATCTGACGAGAGGGCAGAGTGTGGCGGACAGCCCAACAGGCGCCTAGTGACACTGGTAGCTGACCTTAGTCGTCCTACACTAACTCTGTTTGCAAGCGTATCTGGTCACATTTGGCGTGTTTGCCTGAACCTATATATACATTTCCTCTTTTCGTTTGACGTCCCGCTTCCACGTTTGATCCCTCTCCCTTCGATCTTTCGGACTTGTGCACCAAGCAAGTGTGCTCTGCAGATTATACCTAGGTCCGCGGCCTTGTCAAGCAGGCTTTCCCAAACCGCCAGGCGACTATTTGCACATGCTCTTTGCATCCGATTATTCGCAACTTTACAACGAAATTATTCGAGAGTAGGCGTGCATCAGTAGGGTGACGAACCCAGCAAATACAGTTGATCGATACGATCTGCTTCAGATGGCCGACAGAAAAGCAATTTTCTTTCGCGTTTTCAACAGGCGACGAGTCGAGGAACAGCCCATCGCTCAGAAGAGAGTGTATTTTGCAATTTCTGAAGCTCTTTCTCTCAGTCTACTGAAGTCCAAAGCTTTGGATCTGCTAGAGAAAAAGGGTTATGCCCGGGAGCAATATCTCACAGACTCAAACGCCTCAATTCAAATTCAAGTACCAACAGAAATGGGATACGAGGACGTGGACGACGACGATGAACTGAAGGAAGCTTTGGACAATGAGAATATAACAGACGTAAAAATTCTGGTTGCCTCTATGATAAACGAGGTTTGTTTGGATTTTATTGTGTTGCATCAAGCAGACTCGTGTGTGTGTGGGTCGCGTCTATGTGCGTGCGCGCGTGCGTGCGTGCGTGCGTGCGTGCGTGCGTGCGTGCGTGCGTGCGTGCGTGCGTGCGTGCGTGCGTGCGTGCGTGCGTGCGGGCGGGCGGTCGGGCGTGCGTGCGTGTGTAATAATAATAGGTAATAATAATAATACTGGTAAAAATACTCCTAATCGTTGTCCATTTAGTTTGACAAGCCGTTGACTCCGCTGCACTCAGCACCGTTAGTTGACAACGAGGCGGTCAATGCTGCCGCTGAAGAAAAAAAACAGTCATCAGATGACG
The DNA here is from genome assembly GCA_030248085.1 of Paralinhomoeus sp. GSCO2_6. Taxonomy (NCBI): domain Eukaryota; kingdom Metazoa; phylum Nematoda; class Chromadorea; order Monhysterida; family Linhomoeidae; genus Paralinhomoeus; species Paralinhomoeus sp. GSCO2_6. The sequence goes on along the minus strand of JASAMY010000965.1, from coordinate 43,955 downwards.
ACGTTGCGCAGCTTTCCGCACAAGTCGTACAGGAGGACGCTGATGCCGCGGTGGAGCGATTATTGGACGAGAATGTTGACCCACTCCTTTTTGAAAAAAATGCTGGTGTCAAACGACGATTCTCAGACAGATTCGAAACGTACGCCTTTACTCCAGACCAGGTAACTGATAATCATATAGTTAGGCGATCGAGATTTGAGAAATCCGCACTGAGGAAGTCGTCCCATGTTAGGGGTCAGACGCTGACGCGCTCACCCTGACATACTGGTATTATATATGGCCGTCAATGGCCCATTGTAGCATACCCGTCTCCATCACGCTTTCTCGTCTAGAGCCGCATAAATAGCCAAACACATTTGGAAGAACGCCATCTGTAATCTAGGGCAGCGATGGCACGGGAAAATCTATTGAGGAGGAGGAGGAGGAAAGGAAAATCCTTGATCTAGTGGATTCATCAAGAATCGAACCCAGACTCCGTGTGGGCAATAGCACCCGGGGCACCACTCCTTACCAGGGGGCACTATTGGAGGGGGCTCTATACTTTCAACCTAAAAATTTTGCATGGTAATGCTAATTTCGCTGTCAAAACTGCCGATTCTTTCGGTGGTTTTGATCACTTTTGCCACATTTAATGGTTGATTTACCGTGAATAGTTGCTGAAACGTACTATTTTGGTTAGTTTTATTTTCTGGTGGTTTGATACCGAAGTCTCAGACGACGAGAGAGCGATTAGGGGGCACAGTTTTGGCGTGAGCCTTTTGCCCAAGGGGGTTACTGTTATTGGGAGACGCTGAGGATTGAATTCCGCACCTTGCGGTTTGGAGCCAACGCCTTAGCCCAACTGCGCAAACAGCTAGTTAGTAGTTGTGTGTATACACGATATAAACACGATATTTTGCCCATAAAAGGCGCATGGCATAACATACCCCTTACCCCTGGGGGCACTATTGGAGGGCGAGGGGGCTTTATCATTTCAACCTTGCCGTACAGGTGAATTTACGGTATTTTGCTGGTTATTTAGGTTTTTCCGGTCAAGGAGTATTTGAAATCGCTTGCTGCTTCTTCTCAAAAGGTCCAGCAGCTACTTGACCACTTCTCAGCTGACCAGCACCCCAACGACTACAACAAGAATCGCCAATTGTTGGTGAACCTATGCTCCAAATATCTGATCAGCAAGTACGCTGTTTATTTCTGTTTTGTTTGAAAGTGAAGTTTGTTGGGCAGCTACAGATAGAATGACCACTGCACGCACGCCGCACGCACGCATGCACGCACGCATGCACGCACGCATGCACGCACGCACGCACGCGCGCATGCACGCACGCACGCACGCACGCACTCACGCACGCACGCACGCACGCACGCACGCACGCACGCACGCACGCACGCACGCACGCTCGCACCCTCGCACGCACGCTCGCAAGCACGCACGCACGCACGCACAACAAACAAATATGTTCTGGTGAGCGCTGCTACGTACGTACTTGTATGTACAGGGAGGGTGGCCCACGGTAGTTCAGTATATGTAGTTTCATCGGTTTAAGAGAGCTGACAAGACCGGTTCACAAAGGGAGAATGGCATATTCTATGACGACAGCCTTCCCATTTCTACTCAACAAGCTTAAACCAGGAACTCATGGATGGGTTTGTTTTGTCAGTGATTTTTTAAGCGATGTCTTTGAGCTAGAGATGAGCATGGGCATGGAAATCCCGGCCCGCCCGGCCAAATCGGCAAAAATTCGGCCCAGGCCCGCAAACTTTAATTGAATTTTCGCCCAAAAAGGAGGCAGGCCCGGCCCGCCCCTGGAAAAGCAGGCCCAGGCTTGGCCCATGCTCATCTCTACTTTGAGCGTTACATTCAGGAGCATATCTTTGATTGGCGAACAGGCAAAGGCTTCCTTGCTAACTGTGTCAACGGGTTCAGTCATCGGGCGAAGGTTCAGGCTGGTTAGTGAGCGAGCTACATACGATTGTTTTAATCCATTCAGTACATCTACCGCAAACCATATTATTAGCCCCTGGGCGCTGATTGTTTTATTCTGGCTGTAGGAGGGGGTGTAAATATAGGGGGGGGGCTAAATAAGGGGGGGGGGTAAACAAGAGGGGGACTATCAAATCTGAATAGTCGATGTGTGGGGATCTTTGATGGCGTGAAGTGCGGAGATGGATTTATGTTTATATTTGTGGTATTTGTATATATATTTATATTTATGGGGATATACTGTATTTATGGGGGGCTTACGATTTGGAAGGGTAGCTGCCTGGAGACCTATACTTATTCACATAACACACACACACACACACACACACACACACACACACACACACACACACACACACACACACACACACACACAGACACACAGACACACACACACACACACACACACACACACACACACACACACACACACACACACACACACACACACACACACACACACACACACACACACACAGACACACACAGACACACACACAGACACACACACACACACACACACACACACACACACACACACACACACACACACACACACACACACACACACACACACACACACACACACAGGCACGCACGCACGCACACACGCACAAATGACATCACAGGGGGCTGCCAGGGATGGTGAGAAATTGTAGGGGCTAATTACCGGTAGATGGTTTACGGTAGTCGGACTAACACAGATAGTTGTTTCGCTGTTTTAGGCACAGCAAAGAAAATTGGGCAAGTCACAAAAGATTCAGAACCATGCATGAACCCTGAAGAGTTTGAAGAGCTCCGCCGATCACTGCAACGAGACCGGCCAGGTCACACATCAATACAAGCAACCATTATAGACAAAATGGAGCGTACGCGAGATGAGCGGTACAGACAAATTCTCAGTCAGAATTTATCAGCTGGACAGCTTTTGAAAGATTGGCCACGCTTCATGGATATGCCGAACTTGGTCAGGTGAAAACGTTTGGGGTGGGGGGGGGGGGTCGGTGTAGAGAGAGAACAAATTATTTAAACTCACAAATAATCTGTGGTTATAACTTTCTCGTAAAACTGCGATGCAAAACCAATATCCGTGCTTGGTCACAGACTCAGAATACCCATTTGCACGTTATCGGTATATTTGGATGCGTCTTAATTAATTACCGTAAATCCTCCAATAGTGCCCCCGGGGCACTATTCTTTCAACCTCTCCTTACCCGGGGGCACTATTGGAGGGGGCACTAAGTATTGGAGGGGGCTTCTATACTTTCAACCTAAAAATTGTGAATGGCAATACTAATTTCGCTGTCAAAATTGCCGATTTTTTGGTGATTTGGTCACTTTTTTCTTATTTAATGGTTGATTATGGCTGAAACGTCCATTATTGGTTAGTAGTAGGGTGTATTATACACGATATAAATTAAATGTACCTACCACTTTATTTCTGCCCATCAAAGGCACATGGCATAACATACCCCTTACCCCCGTGGGCATTACGTATATCCCTTTTAAAAAAAGGAGAGCCGCGGAGCACCGAGAAAGTGGTCCTATTGTTGTGTGTGTTTGGGGGGGGGGGATGGCAAATTGGGGACTGAGTGAGTTCAGTCACATCCCACACGTTTTTCAGTCACGCTTGATCCACTTGTTGCCTGTTTAGATTGAATTGGAAGGCCGCGCTGCATTGGCTCGCTACATGGAGTTTGAAAACAACGATCTAATCGCAGCACTAGAGTCTTGGAGTGAAACCGTGATTCGATTGACTTATGCAATGGGAAGCAGGCGAAGTGAAGCTCAGCAAGCCATTCTGAATGAGTTTTCAGCACCGACGCAAGATGATGCTTTGAACCTTCCAGAAGTTGCGTTGTTGCTTAATTGTAACGTATGCTAATGCCCTAAATATGTTTTAACCTAAACCGGTTTTAACTGTATCAACCACGCACGCACGCGCGAACGCTTGCAAGCACGCGCGCAATTAACATTATCAACAATGTTCTGTAATTACTTCAGATCAACAGCACTTGATGGCGGTACTTTTACTGCCTTTTCTTTTGGGAAAGGCGACGAGCGTTCCCGCAGCACGAAAGAAGGCTACAGGTGGAACAACCGTTGTTTCGACTTCGGAATTGCGACGCTACTACTTCAACGCAATGAAGAGGGTACGTTTTATCCTCCACTTTGTGCTACCGTACACTCTTGAATAACCTCCCCACAGCCACTCAGTTGCATGTGACATTGCGGTTGACAGATAGATTTGTGTCAGGTGTATGATGAGATAGTAGTTTTGTATGGCAATATGATTGGCAGTAGAAGGGATGTAAGGAGCAAATGTTCAAATTCAGGGCGTCAAGTCAGTTGATGAAGAAGTTTCCATTCTCGTTGAAGAATTCGGCGTCACACAGCCGTTTCTGCTCCAAATCTGCGCCGACGGCTGTATTGCTAGCGCGGACTCGTCTCCACAGCTGGCACTTGTGATTGATCGCCGCATCATACCCACACAGTGCGGAACAACCGCGTCTGTTGTCCTGCTGCTAGAGGCACACTGGGCATTCAACTTGGAGTTTGCGCCACAGCTAGGCGCATTCTTTGACCTACTTCAACTCTTGCTCGGCCTGCAGTACAAGATCGAGAAGCCAGCGGTCAAGCGAGCTCGCGGCGTTCGACGACTACCGTAAATCCCCCAATGAACGCCCTGGGCGTTCATTTTTTCGACCTACCCTCAACCCTGGGCGTTCATTGGAGGGGGGGCCTTCATTGGAGGGGGGGCGTTCATAAACTCAACCACTAAATGGCGTCGCAACAATGCTGAGCAGACCCAATAATTGTGCGCTGAACTTGAAAATTATATGGTTATTGGTGCTAATCGCCTTCTCCAGCGGCTAAACAATAGACGTTCTAGTGCGTACAGGCAATATACAGGACCCAAACGTAGTATACTGCATGACAATAGCAGTTTTGACAAGCATATCAGTGAATAAGTGTGTTATAAAGCACGCCCCTGGGCGTTCATTGGAGAGGGGGCGTTCATTGATTCAACATGCCCTCTACCCTGGGCGTTCATTGGAGGGGGGGCGTTCATTGGAGGGGGGGCGTTCTTTGGAGGATTTACGGTAACCACCAGGAGCGATCCCTGTGCTATGGCGATACAAGCGCACCAGCACTTGAACAACTTTCGCAACCGTACGAACGAACAGTCTCGCTCTTGAATAAATGGAGGCACTGGAACCCGCGGCGAGGGCACACAAACACTGACAAGACAGAAAGTTTAAGAATGCAAGAAAGTTGCTTGATAAGAGCCTATTCCTCTGCTTTTGCTTCGTCAAACATGTACGATTGACGGCACAAGGAAATTCCTTAAAAAAACAGTATAATGGTTTGCAAAGCTCAAGCTTAGTCTTGACCAATGACTACGAAAAATAGTAGACAAAAATAAGGTCATCTTTGAGTGTGGTCAAGCAAATGTACATGCTAAAGGCCAAGTTGATTCTTATACACGGGGTGAGAAAATCCTTATAGACAAATAAGTATATTCTTGAACAGTGCTCAAGAAAACGCCGATTAAATGCTAAGATACAAGTTAAACATATTCCAGTTTATAGTTGGCATTAGTCAAGAAATTTCGTGGTACAATGTATTTCTAAACACGCAACATGATCCTGTTCAAGATTTCACCTTGTTCTTCTTAATGTTGCCCCATGATATTTCCTCCATGAAATCACTTGCTGCCAACATCTACACGCAAGTTCTTTTGTTTCGTCAAGGTGGGTCTGACGGCCCATGTGGCACAAAAGTTATCTTGAGAGACAACTCAAGAAGTTCTTTTTAACTGTCAAGTATTTTTTAAGTGAGTACGGCGTGCGTGAGTGCGTGCGTGCGTGAGTGTGTGCGTGCGTGCGCGCGTGCGTGCGCGCGAGAGTGCGTGCATGCAAGAGTGCGGGCATGCGTTGGTGTGTGCGTGCGAGAGTGCGGACGTGCGTGCGTGCGTACATGCGTGCGTGCGTGCGTGCGTGCGTGCGTGCGTGCGTGCGAGAGTGCGGGCGTGCGTGTGTGTGTCGGGGTGTGCGTGCGTCGTGCGAGAGTGCGGACGTGCGTGCGTGCGTGCGTGTGTGCGTGCGTGCATGCGCGCCTTGTGAGGTTGCACATCAGAGTGCACATCCCAAAAGCACTTGATGTTCACTGCTTTGATAAAGCCAGCCAAAAAATATTAAGGAAAATTTTGCAGGTGGCTGCAAAAAAAGGAGAATATGTGACGCTCCTTTAGGCCCAGTTTGAAAAAACGCGGTATTAAAAGTACCCACTTCATCAGATGATCAACTTCAGTTTGGACAAACCGTGTATAATCGAACCAAGCGCAGCAACACGTCACATATTCGGCGTATGTTGTGCTCGCTTGGATCACTGGAAAGGCAGTCCAGGCTGCATGAGGACCGAGGCCTTTCATTCCTTGGACTCAGAGACGAGAGCGGGCCTTATCCTTGACTGGACGTCTACAGATGGCAGTTCCGTCCGTCCATAGGCACAGGCTAACAGAAGCGGAACAAAGATGAACGAGAATCGAAGATTGAATGTAGGGTATACAATGTACTTGGTACTCAAGATCGTGAATTGATGGTGCATATCACTTACTGTAAGGGCAAGCCACATATTAAAAATTTAAGATGGGCAGGGTAGCGAAATTATTTATGCAGAATCTTTGGCTGTGTGCCCTGTCCATCCATACGATGCCTAATGAATCGTCAGAGAATGCGCATCGTCAGAGAGATGAAAGAGTTTGTGAGGGTGGATTGATAGTTGTAGTGTTGTGGCTGTGTGCGATGGCTCGCACAACAAACGCCGAATATGTGACGTGTTGCTGCGCTTGGTTCGATTATACACGGTTTGTCCAAACTGAAGTTGATCATCTGATGAAGTGGGTACTTTTAATACCGCGTTTTTTCAAACTGGGCCTAAAGGAGCGTCATATATTCTCCTTTTTTTGCAGCCACCTGCAAAATTTTCCTTAATACAGTGTTTTTTCGTAAAAGAAAGATTAATCAAAAACTCACGCACGCACACACATACAAACCCACAGCAGCAGACCAGAACGGACGCATGCTCAGTGTTGCACCATAAAGCTTATGAAAAGCGTGTACCACTGTACACATTGTGCGTGCGTGCGTGCGTGCGTGCGTGCGTGCGTGCGTGCGTGCGTGCGCGCGCGTGCGTCCATGCGGGTGTGCAGATGTGTCATTTTCATGTATCAGGGGCTGCAAGCATTCGTCCATAAATATTTTTCCTAGCTCAAAAAATTACCAAAATTCTGGAAAAAGAACCTAGAAAAGAGACAAAAAATGTGGAATGGACTGGAGACACTGCAGTAAAGCAACGCTGATGGGTAGCGATGTCACCAAAAATAAAAATTTAATTAATTAAATAATTCAAAATAATATTTTAAGTACATTAAAAAACAAAAATTGTTAAAAAAATAATTCTGTCATGCAGATTTTTTTTTAAAAATTAAATAAATAATTCTTTGGAATTTTTTAAAAGTTAAAAATTAAATAAATAATTCTCTGCAACATTTTTTAACAATTTTTTAATCACACGCTTAAAAAATTGATTTTTTAATAGACTTTTCAAGTAGTCCAGGGCAGGTTTGTCTTTTCCCCTTGATTATTGGTGTTCATTTTGTCTACCTCTACCACCATATCATCATTGGCATTTTGTTGCCATCAAATTTATTGTCTTTCCTTTCAGTCCTGTCACACTCAGTGGAGGGTGTGTTCATTTGTAATCACTTCAGTAGGTTTTAGAATGGACTCATCCATTGCAAACATTGGAATGGAGGGAAGTGGTGTTTTCAGCACATGACATATATGACGCTGTACATTAAAATTAGTAATCTGTGTGCTGGATGTGAGCGAGTGTGTGAGAGTGTGTGCAAAATTGTGCGCGTAAGTAGCGACAAAAACCCTCCATCACAAATCTTAAGTCCCTCACCCCACACTCAGCCCCGTCTTACAGCCCAATTGACACATTGGTAAATGCAAAGTTCCGCTCGGTAGTTTAATTCAAGGGTCTACTTCATTGAGGCGTGACATGCATGTGTTTGCATTGCCATGCGCGCACCGCATCAGATACTTCTCTTCTCTTCAATGTGTAGGAGTCCACTTTATATGAAGACTTGCTTGCGCTTGAGGAAGGTGTACTGGGGTCCTCCACCGTACAGTAGATGACCTCACAGGAGCCCCAAGGTGATGGGCATGGATTTGTTGCATTCTTGCATGCATGCATGATACCACAGAAGTATGTACATGCATCCCAAATGCACACTTTAAAAATACCCAGTTAAAAAATTAGTTAATTAAATAATTTAAATAATTCTTCAGAATTCTTTAACTTTTAAAAATTAAATAAAAAATTATTTCGAATATTTTAATAATTAAAAATTAAATAAAAAATTATTTGGAATTTTTTAACAGTTAAAAATTCAAAAAATAATTCATGAGCAATTTTTGGTGACATCGCTACTGATGGGTTTTCCAAGGGGACACGTGCAAAGGCACAGGCAGGCGTTACTGGGATTCGAACCAGCGACCTCTTGATTAAGGGAACATGGTAAAAAGAAGAATGTGCCCAGTAAACCATAGCTGGCATGTAACAAGAGTCCCTCCGGCGATTTCATTTTTTGATGTGGAGCATAGATACCTGCGAGGTTTCCGTCCAATTGATGCAGGCGCGAGTGGGCGACGAACCAAGAAGCTTGTCATGTAAAGTGGGTCCTGCCATCTCCAAAAACTTCTCGGTAATGCACAAGCGTATGGAAGCGTGTTATAACTTAATCGATTCCCCCTTTGAATGCGCTTCTTTTGAGCTATCACGCGCCAGAATTCGTTCAGGAAATGAAAAATAATGCACGATCATAGTTCCAAATTTTGCCCAAAATGGGGGTGCGCCAAGAGGGTCGAGCTGCGAAACATGGAAATCGGAGCGCTCCCATTCTCGAAAGTGACCTATTACAGGTCCAGACGAGTAACTTTCATCATTACAGCACAGCTCTGCGACGAACGGTTGAAGCGTCTATAGCTAACAAACTTTTGGAACAAAACACCTAAAAAATGGCCTTTCGAAGAGGGCTGACGGAGACACGGGCATCGGAGCGCTCCCATTTGTCGAAAGTAACCTATTCCAAGTCCGGACGAATAACTTGTGTCATTACAGCACAGCGGTATCACGAACGGTTGAAGCGCCTATAGGTCACAAACTTTTTTTGGTCGGATTTGCCGAAATTTTGGTTGCCAATATCTCATTATGTGGTGAGAATTTCAAATGTCATGCAAGCGCCCCAGACATTCTTTGTAAAGCTGTTCACGAATATCAAAAAACATTTGGGGGTTTACTCGGCTTTTTTTCGACTTTTACTCTTGTCGGGTTTTGGCCAAAATAAAACGACTATGTTTCGAAAAATGACCAAATCGGCCATAACTATAGATCCGAAGCACCTAGATAAATTTACCTTGGGGCACAAAATTGCCATCATATACTACGTGCTCACGCCAAGTTTCGTCCCAATCAACAGTAGCGTTCCAGAGCGGCGACCCTAAAAGTGTGTGCAGAACATGAAAAAAAAGAAACACCACTTTTTTGGAGCATTTTTGTACAATTTGTCTCAACGCGTTCGAGTACCAAAACGCGGGACGGCTCATTCGATTCCGGTCTAGAAGGCGGTTCTTTTGAGCTATCATTCGCCACAATCCGTTCAGGCAATCAAGAGTCATAAGCGACTGAAAATTCAACAAACCGCATTGAGGAAGTGCTCACATATTAGGGTTGTACGCTGCCGCGTACACCCTGATTTTAACATCTGAAAAGTAGAAAAAAAAAACGAAAAACTGGAAAAAAATGTAGGGTGAGTCGTGGAACAACATGGGTAGAGCAGGAAAGGACACTGGGGCAACGCACTATTGATTGGTTTTCAAGAGATGACAGAGACGCCAGATCTCAAGCGACCTCCCGCGACCTCTCGATTGGTTGTCCAAGATTCAACGTTACTAAGTGTTCCAGATCTCAAGCTTGTGGGCATTTAGGAAGAATCCATTTGGGGGATTAATTTCTGATTGAATACAGCGTATGCTTGCAAAGTTTCATCCCGATTACTATAACAAAAAAATATTAAATCAAAATATTAAGGAAAAATTTGCAGGTGGCTGCAAAAAAAGGTGAATATGTGACGCTCTTTTGTTGAAGTCCTGTTTGAAAAGAGGGGTATATTAAGGGGTATAAGCAGGGGTATAAGAGGTATAAGAGGGGTATAAGAGGTATAGAAAGAGGGGTATAAGCATGCCCCACTGATTTATAGCCACTTTTATTTCATAGCTAATCAACTTCAGTTTGAACAAACCGTGTATAAAGCCAAACCAAACACAACAACATGTCACATATTCGGCGTTTGTTGTGTTCACGTGCATGGGAGCACGATGCATGCATGGGAGCCGCCAATCAACGATAGGGATTTCGAACGGACGCGCTCGAAGCGACTCCTACCGGGCCTAGCGGACATGCCGCAAAGCGAGGCTTTAACTGGCGCTGCGACTACGGCGCAACGAATACGACTTTGGCTGTCGTAGCCGCACTGCACAAAAACGCAACAAGAATTCACAGGCAGCGCAGCTGTGGGGGTCCGATGACTGAGCGGCGTGCTGTGCTTGGCCGCCTGTCGTCCCCACACTTGCCCTGCAACAAACAGTGAGGCCGCGCTTATTGTAGATATGGGTATTGAATGGCAGCAAAAATGCTTGTACAATTGTTATGTACATGTGACTATAAAATTATGTGTGTTAAAAAAAAAAACAAAAAAGTTAAAAAAGTAAGACAGTTAAAAACAGCCGACAAACAGCACCCCGACTTTTTTAATTAAAAATCAAATAAAAAAGTCAATTGACTTAAAACAATTAAAATCAAGAAAAAAGTAAAGTGAAGTAAAAGAAAGTAAACAAAGAACCGAGGGCTGGCAAGTTCACCGCGAGCCCGAGAGGCCGCGACCGAAGCCGGTCGGCGGCGTCGAAGCGGCGGCGGCTTGAGAGGGGCCCGGCGCCGCCGATGACGCGCCTTGTCCGGACGGGCCGGGCATCGCCGCCGCCATCGAAGGCCCTGATGTACCCGGCGCCTGCTGGGCGGCGACGCCCCGACCTCTGCCACGGCCTCTGCCTCTGCCGGTCGATGGTTGGGCCCACCACGCCGATGGTGTCGGCGCCGATGTAGTTGGCGCCCTCCGCGTCGGATGGGACGCACCCTCCGCACCCAGTGCCCGCAGCTGTATCGCCCCCACTCTTCGCCTTCCGTGTCTAAGCAGACGGGGCATTCAAATCCCTCCGCCGGGCGGCTTGGCATCTGCTCGATCTCGCGCCGGCAGTCGTTTGACGGGCCGGTGCTGGCATTTTGTGATTGCTCGAAAGGTCTGTCGCGCAGTGTTTGTGCAATCGCGCCGACTGCGCCGGCGGCGGACGGCGCCGCTCGTGGCCAGTCGAGAATCGATTGCTTTTGGAATGCAGCGGAAAAGCGCGCAAGCCGAACAACTCAGCGGACGCTTGCTTCTAAAGGTCAGCGTCGAATGGCGCACGCATGCTCGAACGGCGCGAGTCGGTCTCGCGCCGTTAGGCCATGGACCGTGTCAGTTGCTGTAGTGTGTTAGGCAGGGAATCGGTTGAGCAAGCCCGTGGCGCGCGAACTCTGAACTAGTGCACGTTTAACACTAGAGTTTCCTTCATTATCGGAATTTAACCAAATCCGCATCCGTCTAGTACGTTTGTTGGAACTGTCAGAAAATTGCAAAACGATCCGTTTCCTAAAGCTCCGCTATTGGATTCCGAATCGCGAGTGGGCTACATTTGTTTGGAGATGCGACATTTGTCTGTACCGCGATATTTGTCTGAGAACGGGACTCTGAGCTAGTGCACGTTTGCTGGGGTACTTTTTTCATTCTGTAGGCTTATTTATGGTAGCTTTTGCTTTAGCTTCATGGCGCCCAAATCGGCAGAGATGGAGCAGACGAGGGCGGTGGTGGCGAATGGCGTTGGCGACCTGGGCCCGGTTTCAACACGTGATGAAACTTCATGATCATGGATAATGAATATTATGACTATTACTTCAACTGTAATGCATTTCGGTTTCAGCACCGAATTGGGGCTGGAGTAATGAACTTTACAATCGTGCCAAGACCCGAAGCTAAAATCGCGTCAGGACCCAAGAACGCTTTTAAAGTTTCGAGTAAAAATATGTAAGTTTATTTTTGTCTGAAAAAAATGTCGGCTAGTGAACGCATGACAGAGGCCCAACGACACGTTTTTACCGGACAAATAATAAAACTCGGCTTGCGCGGATTTGCTCAGCCCGTTTGAGTACTCCAACACGAGACAGCCTAAACACGGTTCTTCGTAATTCGCTGTCGTACCGTCGCCGCGCTGCCGCGACGCGAGACGAGTCGAAGCGAGCCCACCTGTCGACAAACGCCCGCGGTCGCCGAGGCCGCCGACGAGTCGAAAGCCCGCCTGTCGACAAACGCACGCGGTCGCCGAGGCCGCCGACGAGTCGAAAGCCCGCCTGTCGACAAACGCCCGCGGTCGCCAAGGCCGCCGACGAGTCGAAAGCCCGCCTGTCGACAAACGCACGCGGACGCCGAGGCCGCCGACGAGTCGAAAGCCCGCCTGTCGACAAACGCCCGCGGTCGCCGAGGCCGCCGACGAGTCGAAAGCCCGCCTGTCGACAAACGCCCGCGGTCGCCGAGGCCGCCGATGAGTCGAAGCGAGCCTACAGCGGCTGTCGGCACTGGCAATCAGAATCTTTACTGAAAATTCCCTTCTTGAAAAAATGCGGTGCAACCGAAGAAGATTAGCTTTGGGCTCGTCTGTCTCATCTTTGGCATTAGAAAATGTTATTTCAAGGTTGCTTTTGTTCAATTTTAAGCGATTTTAGCCATTTCATAAAGGTTCATCACAAAAATTTCGAGTGATAAATCGGGCCATTGTAACGTTTTATTACTCCATTACCCCTAATATTGCGCATCACTTGCTGAAACGGGCCAGTGATGTGCCCTTTTGGAACTACGGTAGGCCAGTCATTGTTCATGGGGTCTATTGGTTTGGCGTATGCTTTTTGATCCCACAGATAGGGAAGGGACGGGAGTATAGTGGGCTCGGCGCCGCTGCGACATTTGTACATGCGGTCTAGTGGTGCAGCCAAGGTTGGAGGTTTATAGGACTCACTAGCCGCTAAGCTGCAAACGCTCAGACCAAGAAAAAGGCTGTACTGGAAATTGTGTTATGGAATAACTAAAAAGGCGGTAAAGGGGGGATATGACACAATTGAAGAACGTGGGCAAAACCATGCTGGCCAGACATTGGGCGCTTACAGTCGGTGCGATAAGCCAGCCACTAGATCAGCCACTAGAAAGGCGACGGAGGCGATGACGTTCGCGGCCTCCGCCGCCTTTCTGCTGCACGCCTCCGCGGCCTCGGCAGCGCGCACTCAGTGTCGTTGACGCTCGTCAGCGCCTTTGTGGCCTTGCCAAGAGCCACCACGTCGAGGCACAGATCGAAGGCCTTTCTGGCCTTCGTCTCGGCGCCGATGCCGAGGCTCCACGTCTCCACGGCATTGGACATCACTCGACTCTGCCGTGCTGACCCCGCGCCAGTTTTTTTGTTGTTTTCTCGTGCCTGCAACAAAGTATACGCTGTACATGTAAGAATGATATTTCTGAAACACGACTTTTCCTACACCTCCTTGTTTTCCGGTCTTCTCGTTGAGCTCCGGAATGTCGACCGTTGACACGAAGCAGGGTGCACACTGTGCAGAAATGCGCTCACTAGAATCAAGAGTATTAAAAATGCGCTGTTCCGCTAGCTGTTGAAATTCAAAATCGCAACGCCGTCGACAGAACGGATCGGTGAACAAAAAGGTGGCGACATCCGTGCCGAGTGTTCCGTGCTCGCGCAACAGACGCAAAAAGTTGTCCAACACAACATTTCGTTGCACAAGTCCAGTCAATTCGGAAATGGGCCGATACGGTAGCCGTAGTCGGGCCAGTGCTGCTCAATGCACTGGTGCGACAGCTGCCCGAGGCTGTTGTACCGACAGCCGTTACATACATGTACGTGGAGACGAGCACACCCCATGAGGCTGAGCTGAGGCACGCCAGCTGGAACGCGCGGATGAAGCAGTCAGCGGCAGACGCTATGGTGGAAGGAGGGGGGGGGGCACATGACTGGAGAGTCGCTGATCTCCACCTGGCTGTCCATTGGGCTAACTGGCTACTAACGCGATCCGCAGTCCATGAAATAAATAATCACGCACACGCTTGCTACACACATAGGTAAATATGCAGGGCAAACGAGTGCTGCAAACGAGCTGAATGGCTACAACGAGCCTTTGCGATCGCCGAAGCGTCTGTCAACTCGGCGCCGCCAGGAACGGCCCCTGGAGTAATCATACCAATACCCATGCAAGTCTCTCTCTACGGTGTACGAATCTACTCTCAAAACTCTAGCGACGATCGCGGCGCCGGCACACACGGGCGTGAAGGAAGCGGCCGCCGCGGACACGGACGAGTACATGGGGAGGATTTCGTTCCCCCACGCACGCGCCGCTAATGGAGAGAGTCCGGCGAATGGACTGCGTGGAGGAGGGCTGTGGAGGGCGGTCGTGCAGAGACTATGACAATGGTATAAAATAAAAGGAAGTGTAGGCTAGAGTGTCACCGCTTCCAGTGGGTAAAGCTGAAAAAGCCTAAAACGATCGTAAATTAATTTGCTAGTACCATATTTTGTAATTACACAATTTCCATCTGACAGAGCTAATTCTTGTTTCGGGGCTTATGTGTAGACAAGAATTAGCTCGCCCACAGAGAGCCCCTCGTCAGTACAACGCTCTGTGGGCCAGGTACCTACGCGCGTGGTGAAAAAAAAAAAAAAAAAAATTGGGAACCAACTCGTTTACGCTTCGGCGCTGTTTGCTGAGCAGACGAGGTGGTAGAGGCGGTGGGCGGTGGAGTTCCAACCATGCTGAAACCACTGGCGTCCTGGCCGACCACACTACTAGATGTAGACCTTGGCGACGGCACTGGCCCTGGGCTTTCGGCCACAAACTGCGAGGGCGTGTACGGCTCCAGTTTCCAAAATCCCAAATCGATACCGTAAGTTCCCACTGACGCAGTTCCCCAAATGAAATTGCAAAGTGTAACGGTGGAAGTGACGAGTGAAAACGACGAGTATGTCTGCTGTGCACATACAAACAGGAGCTTCCATTTAGAACGTATATTTAGGTTTCTGCAATATTTTCTGCTGGTTGCACCAAGCTCTCCGCAGCCTCCAGCTATTCAGAATGGAGCGGCACAACGTCCGCAGCGCCCGCAGCAAGAGAGGGTATATACCTAATAGACGCGTTTAGCCAGTCTCGCTTGCTCCACGGGTTCCCGCAGACAACGGCACGCAGTGTACACTGGAGCGTACAGCGCAGAGCTGTGTAGAAAGCAACATGTGTGGCTTCTCTTTTCAGATGGGCGAATTCGGCCCTGTACGCGGGGAGGGAGCTCGCGCGAAGCGAGTGGGACTGGAAGATTCCGCGGGCGTACTGGGAGAAGCGGATTGCTAACGCCCGCGTCTGCGAAACAGCCAGCGGCCTGTACGTCGGCTGACTACAGTGGACGAGATATCGAAAAAAGTTTGTGTATGTGTATGTGTATGTATATACACAAACGATTTTTTTGTGTTTTGTGTATGTGTATTTTTTGTGTATATACGTATATTTTTTGGTTTGTGTATGTGTATTTTTTTGTGTATACCGTAGGTGCAAAACATTCGTAAATATTCGTAAGCAACAGCGGATTTGAATCACCAGGGAATCCGTAAATCCTCCCGTAGAGCCCAAGGTCACTATTATACCTAGGTAGCTAAACCTGCCATTTCCTCGAGCTGGATGGACGAACTGTGGAGAGGTGCAATATGAGCCATAGCCTCAGTGCTACCTTGTAGTCGTTTTAACATTACGAGCAATTGCACTCAGTAGGGTGGCTACATTCCTTCATCACGCTAAACTTCTCTTCGAAAACATATGCAGGATGGCAATTGCTTTCAGTGGCTGATGATTGAGGTGCTGGGAGCGAGGTAGTGAGCGCGCATAGGTGTGTTCTCAAGAGAAGTGTACGAGCATATTTGCATTACCTTTACCGCCACCCTCAAGACGAGAGAGGAAAATAGACACAAGTTAGTTGGAGTATTATAAGTTAGAATAGTAATTAGTTAGTTAAGATCACGCATGCCAACGCCAATCTTTAGGAGGGCAGTCCATACGCACGCACGCACGTACACCCGCGCGCGCACGCACGCACGCACGCAAGCATGCACGCACGCACGAACGCACGCACGCACGAACGCGATGACGTTGCAGTGGCTATTGGGAATGACGATGATGCGGTTGCGTGGTTTCGTCACTCGGCAGACGTGCGTCCTCTGAGAAACTGTGCATGACCATAGTGAAAAAAAAACAGAAGAACAAACAAACAATGAACAAATGAACATAGATTTACATGTAGAGTATTTGCGCAAAGCCTCGATACGATTTTTGAAAAATATTATGCAGGCACCTCTCAAAATTGCCATAAAAATACAGTAGAAATACACAAACTGTAAAATACACAAGCTTTGTGTATTCCAACATGTTTGTGTATGTATATGTATATTGGATTTTGCTTGTGTATGTATATGTGTATGTGTATATACGTATTAATACACAAAAAAATACACAAAAATTTTTTGTGTATGTATATACTCGTCCACCCTACGGCTTACCCCCACCCCCCCCCCCCCCCCGTGCTGACCTGTGCACACCCGACCCCCGTGGGCCGACGTTCGTTATTTCTCGCGCCACCCTTCGTCTCCCACTCTCGACGGTAGGTTAATGCGGCTATTTAGTCTGCGAGTTAGTTTTGGGGGTTTTTGGTCTTAGTGTTTTGCAGTTTCCGGCGGCCCTTTTCCCTCTCTGTTCCGGTCTTGCGTGAAACTGTCTGCAAGTGAGAGATGGTGCGTTGGAGGCTCGAGGGTCAACGACGTGACACACCGAACCGACGAGTAGCCGACACCGCAGGCTTGCAACACCACCTGGGCCTCGTAGCATTGCCTTGCCGCTCGTGCGTTGCACGCTGCAGGCCAAGCCACTTCATAACATATATACATATAAAGGGTGTTTTTTTCTTAATTATCACATTTATTTTTTAAATAACTTTTGTTTCCTTTGTCGGAATGCTATCAAATTTGGAACACTTATACTCAAGACTTTGGGATTTTGTCTGAAAAAGGAATCGTCAAATTCGGTCAAGGATTCCGAGAGTATGGCGCTCCAAATCAGATGTCGCTTTTTGGGCAGATTTTCCAAACTAAATCGTTTGAATCGTAACTATCCAGCACAATGCTGGCTAATTACAATCGCTCATTACGGTCAATTTTAATGAAGAAGGCCTTGAGAGACGTAGAATTAACAAAATTTTTGCCTGCAGCGCATTTAATTTTGTAGAAAGCGTAACAAAATTTGTATGACCTTCAGAATACACGTGATGCCAAACTTTGCAAATTTTGCCTGCAGCGCCATTTGTGTGCATTCAACCATTAAAATACAAATAAAATAATACTAAATTTTTGGCTTGTTTTTTTTTCACCCTCTTTGCGAAATAAAGCCCTGTGGTAATTGTGGCCGGAACCGCTACACCGGTTGCTGGCTAATACGCCACTACCGCGGCGCATTGCTGCGCGGGATTCGGCTCCCGCGGAGCTGCCTCCCGACCACGCTGCGCGGAGCAGAGCGGAGCGAAGTATAAATGACGCCTTAATGCTCTAATCAGGGTGTACGCGTCAGCGTACAACCCTAATATGTGACGACTTCTCAATGCGGCTTTTTGAATATTTGATCGAATATTTGATTTTGAATATTTGAATATTTGATATTATTTTTGGACATAGTCGTTTTTTCGGCCAAAATTTTGTGCGCTATAGGCGCCTCAACCGCTCATCGCAGAGATTTGCTATAATGGTGAAAGTTGACCGCCTAGACATGTAGCATTGTACTTTCAACAAATTGGGCGCGGCCAGTGTCTATATCGACAATGCCGATTTTTTTTGTTAGTTCCACCAAGAGTAAAACTCCAAAAAATGCCATGTAAACCCCCAATTTTTCTTTTATTTTCGTGAACAGTACGTCAAGGCGAGTCATCGGTAAGTCAATGTTTTGAAAGTTCCATCACTGGATAATGAGATATGAGCTCCTGAACCTTCAAAAAAATGATTTTCTTTAATATTTTTTTTTATAATTTTTTTGTTAATGTAATCGGGACGAAACTTTGTAAGTATACGCTGTATACAATCAGTAATTAATCCCCCAAATGGATTCTTCCTAAATGCCCCCAATCTTGAGATCTGGAACATTTAGTAACATTGGGTCTTGGGCAACCAATCGAGAGGTGGCGGGTTCGACTCCCGCTGGCGTCTCTGCCATCTCCTGAAAACCAAATCAATACTGTGTTACCCCAGTGTCCTTTCCTGCCTAACCCATGTTGTTCCCACGACTCACTCTACATTTTT
Organism: Paralinhomoeus sp. GSCO2_6; assembly: GCA_030248085.1. Lineage (NCBI taxonomy): Eukaryota > Metazoa > Nematoda > Chromadorea > Monhysterida > Linhomoeidae > Paralinhomoeus > Paralinhomoeus sp. GSCO2_6. The sequence goes on along the minus strand of JASAMY010000965.1, from coordinate 25,379 downwards.
TTCAGTTTTTTCGTTTTTCTTTTTAGATGTTAAATTATTTTTTTTTTGGCTGACTTCATCAAAGCAGTGAACATCAAGTGCTTTTGGAATGTGCACTCTCATGTGCAACCTCACAAGGCGCGCGCGCGTGCGCGCGCACGCACGCACGCACGCACCGATGCACGTTCGCACTCTCGCACGCACGCCCGCACTCTCGCACGCACGCACGCATGCACGAACGTCCCCACACTCTCGCACGCACACACTGATGCACGCACGCACGCACGCACGCACGCCCGCACTCTCGCACGCACGCACGCACGCACGCACGCACGCACGCACGCACGCACGCACGCCTTCAAATCTGCTTACCCCCAGAATGGTCTCCGACGTCCCCCCCCCATACCTGTAACTGGGTCTGGCAGAGTGGGGGGGGGGGGGTAGCTGGCCGATTTTGGGGGAGGGGGTATCCGGAGCAAAAAGTGGGGGGGGGGGGGGTAGCTGGCCATTGTTTGAGTGATACTGGTACTTTTTGGTCTAAAATGGGTATAAAAAGGGTGTAAACAGTGTTATTTAGCTGTTTTATGGTCATATAACACTGAAAAGCACTGAAAAGCACCAACAGTTACCCACCAGTTACAGGTATGGTCCCCCCACTTAAAACACCTGGATGTATGCTATTGCGGTAGGGAAACTCACTGCCCCTTGTTGGCACCCGAAATCCATGCACGCGTGGGTGCATATTTTGTTCATATCAATACGAAAAAACACTGTATTAAGGAAAAATTTGCAGGCAGCTGCAAAAAAGGTGAATATGTGACTTCCATAGACAGAAGTTGAGCTTGAAAAGAAAAAAAATGGTATTCGCGCATTGCTGAAGTCCACTTTGAAAAAAGATTGTATAAGAGCATTGCTGTGGAGTCCACTTCGAAAAACGATTGTACAACAGCATTGCAGTTGACATGGACTCCACTTTGAAAAACGATTGTATAAGAGCATACAATGGTATGAACCACCAATTTGCTTGTCACATATTCGGCGTTTTAGCGCTCGCTACATGATGACAGAATTCAGTGGCACTTAGCATACCAGGAAAAGTGCATACCTATCTACACACGCACTCACACGCGCGTGCACACGCACGCACGCACGTACATACATAGACACCGAAATATTTTGTAAGTTGGAAATGACGATCCAATGAATAGAACATTTTGATTCTACCACAGTTCGAATTACGATACCTACAAATTATCAGGGTGTACGCGTCAGCGTACAACCCTAATATGTGACGACTTCTCAATGCGGCTTTTTGAATATTTGATCGCCTATAACTTTTGCTTGCCTGAACGGATTTTGGCCCGCTATGGCTCAAATGAACCGCCTTCTTCTGGGGCATCGAACGCGCCAAAACGCGTTTCCTTGTTTTACTGTAAGGGGTCAGTAGTTTCAAAAATGTTTCGCGAACGCGTGTTTTTTTTTTTCGTGTTCTCTGCCACTTTTTTGAAGCGCCGCTCGCGAACGCCACGAGCGATTGGGCTGAAACTTGGCGTGTAAGCGCGGCCCATGATGGCATTTTCAACCTGCAAAGCATTTGTCTCTAGCTCTTACCAGTGTTGAGTTATGGCCAATTTTTCCCGTTTTTTTTGGACATAGTCGTTTTTTCGGCCAAAATTTTGTGCGCTATAGGCGCCTCAACCGCTCATCGCAGAGATTTGCTATAATGGTGAAAGTTGACCGCCTAGACATGTAGCATTGTACTTTCAACAAATTGGGCGCGGCCAGTGTCTATATCGACAATGCCGATTTTTTTGTTAGTTCCACCAAGAGTAAAACTCCAAAAAATGCCATGTAAACCCCCAATTTTTCTTTTATTTTCGTGAACAGTACGTCAAGGCGAGTCATCGGTAAGTCAATGTTTTGAAAGTTCCATCACTGGATAATGAGATATGAGCTCCTGAACCTTCAAAAAAATGATTTTCTTTAATATTTTTTTTTATAATTTTTTTGTTAATGTAATCGGGACGAAACTTTGTAAGTATACGCTGTATACAATCAGTAATTAATCCCCCAAATGGATTCTTCCTAAATGCCCCCAATCTTGAGATCTGGAACATTTAGTAACATTGGGTCTTGGGCAACCAATCGAGAGGTGGCGGGTTCGACTCCCGCTGGCGTCTCTGCCATCTCCTAAAAACCAAATCAATACTGTGTTACCCCAGTGTCCTTTCCTGCCTAACCCATGTTGTTCCCACGACTCACTCTACATTTTTTTCAGTTTTTTCGTTTTTCTTTTTAGATGTTAAATTATTTTTTTTTTGGCTGACTTCATCAAAGCAGTGAACATCAAGTGCTTTTGGAATGTGCACTCTCATGTGCAACCTCACAAGGCGCGCGCGCGTGCGCGCGCACGCACGCACGCACGCACCGATGCACGTTCGCACTCTCGCACGCACGCCCGCACTCTCGCACGCACGCACGCATGCACGAACGTCCCCACACTCTCGCACGCACACACTGATGCACGCACGCACGCACGCACGCACGCCCGCACTCTCGCACGCACGCACGCACGCACGCACGCACGCACGCACGCACGCACGCACGCCTTCAAATCTGCTTACCCCCAGAATGGTCTCCGACGTCCCCCCCCATACCTGTAACTGGGTCTGGCAGAGTGGGGGGGGGTAGCTGGCCGATTTTGGGGGAGGGGGTATCCGGAGCAAAAAGTGGGGGGGGTAGCTGGCCATTGTTTGAGTTATAATGGTACTTTTTGGTCTAAAATGGGTATAAAAAGGGTGTAAACAGTGTTATTTAGCTGTTTTATGGTCATATAACACTGAAAAGCACTGAAAAGCACCAACAGTTACCCACCAGTTACAGGTATGGTCCCCCCACTTAAAACACCTGGATGTATGCTATTGCGGTAGGGAAACTCACTGCCCCTTGTTGGCACCCGAAATCCATGCACGCGTGGGTGCATATTTTGTTCATATCAATACGAAAAAACACTGTATTAAGGAAAAATTTGCAGGCAGCTGCAAAAAAGGTGAATATGTGACTTCCATAGACAGAAGTTGAGCTTGAAAAGAAAAAAAATGGTATTCGCGCATTGCTGAAGTCCACTTTGAAAAAAGATTGTATAAGAGCATTGCTGCGGAGTCCACTTCGAAAAACGATTGTACAACAGCATTGCAGTTGACATGGACTCCACTTTGAAAAACGATTGTATAAGAGCATACAATGGTATGAACCACCAATTTGCTTGTCACATATTCGGCGTTTTAGCGCTCGCTACATGATGACAGAATTCAGTGGCACTTAGCATACCAGGAAAAGTGCATACCTATCTACACACGCACTCACACGCGCGTGCACACGCACGCACGCACGTACATACATAGACACCGAAATATTTTGTAAGTTGGAAATGACGATCCAATGAATAGAACATTTTGATTCTACCACAGTTCGAATTACGATACCTACAAATTATCAGGGTGTACGCGTCAGCGTACAACCCTAATATGTGACGACTTCTCAATGCGGCTTTTTGAATATTTGATCGCCTATAACTTTTGCTTGCCTGAACGGATTTTGGCCCGCTATGGCTCAAATGAACCGCCTTCTTCTGGGGCATCGAACGCGCCAAAACGCGTTTCCTTGTTTTACTGTAAGGGGCCAATGGTTTCAAAAATGTTTCGCGAACGCGTGTTTTTTTTTTTCGTGTTCTCTGCCACTTTTTTGAAGCGCCGCTCGCGAACGCCACGAGCGATTGGACTGAAACTTGGCGTGTAAGCGCGGCCCATGATGGCATTTTCAACCTGCAAAGCATTTGTCTCTAGCTCTTACCAGTGTTGAGTTATGGCCAATTTTTCCCGTTCTTTTTTGACATAGTCGTTTTTTTGGCCAAAATTTTGTGCGCTATAGGCGCCTCAACCGCTCATCGCAGAGATTTGCTATAATGGTGAAAGTTGACCGCCTAGACATGTAGCATTGTACTTTCAACAAATTGGGCGCGGCCAGTGTCTATATCGACAATGCCGATTTTTTTGACACGCGCACTCACACGCGCGTGCACACGCGCGTGCACACGCACGCACGCACGTACATACATAGACACCGAAATATTTTGTAAGTTGGAAATGACGATCCAATGAATAGAACATTTTGATTCTACCACAGTTCGAATTACGATACCTACAAATTATTGTTCTATTCTGCAAACATACGTGCAGTCTGGAATCGGGATAACTGATTTTTGTATCACAGTAACAGAAATTTGTTGTGTTAATGGATGGAGAGTATACACAACAGGCACTTCAGGTATAATTTAAGGAGCTGTTCTACAAACACAATCTACATTAGCATACCGAACTTATCATTTAGCTGTCCATCGAAAATCCGTAATCAGCAGCATTGAAATACATACCACACCACACCAAGAATCCTGTTTCACTTATGGTTTTTAGTTCTACCTGCAACGTGCGTAGGGCAGTGGTGTGTGTCACTTTTAGCTGGGCAACAGCGATGTCGCTAGAATGACTGTTGTAAATGAAATATGCCAAAATAGCTCGCGCTAAAAACGCCGAATATGTGACAAGCAAATTGGTGGTTCATACCATTGTATGCTCTTATACAATCGTTTTTCAAAGTGGACTCCACATCAACTGCAATGCTGTTGTACAATCGTTTTTCGAAGTGGACTCCACTGCAATGCTCTTATACAATCTTTTTTCAAAGTGGACTTCAGCAATGCGCGAATACCATTTTTTTTTCTTTTCAAGCTCAACTTCTGTCTATGGAAGTCACATATTCACCTTTTTTGCAGCTGCCTGCAAATTTTTCCTTAATACAATCTTTTTTCAAAGTGGACTTCAGCAATACGTGAATACCATTTTTTTTTTCAAGCTCAACTTCTGTCTATGGCAGTCACATATTCCTCTTTTTTGCAGCTGCCTGCAAATTTTTCCTTAATACAGTGTTTTTTTCGTATTGATATGTACAAAATGTGCACCACGCGTGCTCTGATTTCGCGTGCCAACAAGGGGCACCCACACCAAGGGCGTGAGTTTCCCTACCGCAGTACCACATGTAACCGGTTTGTTGAAAGTGGGGGGTGGACGTCCGAGACCATTCTGGGGGTAAGCAGATTTGAAGGAAAAGGGATAGGGTGTCAGAAGAAAAAAAAGTGTACCTACCATAAATAATGTCTAAATACAGTGTAGGTACGGTACTTCCTGACTATGGCGTGAGTGTCATAGCCGAAACGTTGTATTAAATAAAAAAATGTGTACAGTGCACAGGTTCAAAACTGTATAATTTCTTTACAAACACCTTCCTTCCTGGGCAACGTTTCGGACACCAAGGACGTGGTGCAACTCCTCAAGTGGCAGAATCAGGGGCTGAACACCTGCGAGTGGCGCGTGACGCGCTCGTTACCCCAAGCCTGACCACGGGGACGCCACCACCATCAGCATGCTCGTTGAGGACGCGTCCTCTGCGCGGCCAAGATGGTGGTCAACTACGGCGTGCGTGAGTGCGTGCGTGCGTGAGTGTGTGCGTGCGTGCGTGCGCGCGTGCGTGCGTGCGTGCGCGCGTGCGTGCGTGCGCGCGAGAGTGCGTGCTTGCAAGAGTGCGGGCCTGCGTTGGTGTGTGCGTGCGAGAGTGCGAACGTGCGTGCGTACGTGCGTGCGTGCGTGCGTGCGTGCGTGCGTGCGCGCGTGCGTGCGTGCGTGCGAGAGTGCGGGCGTGCGTGTGTGTGTCGGGGTGTGCGTGCGTCGTGCGAGAGTGCGGACGTGCGTGCGTGCGTGCGTGTGTGCGTGCGTGCATGCGCGCCTTGTGAGGTTGCACATGAGAGTGCACATCCCAAAAGCACTTGATGTTCACTGCTTTGATAAAGTCAGCCAAAAAATATTTTAACATCTGAAAAGTAGAAAAAAACGAAAAACTGGAAAAAATGTAAGGTGAGTCGTGGGAACAACATGGGTAGAGCAGGAAAGGACACTGGGGCAACGCACTATTGATTGGTTTTCAAGAGATCGACGTCGAGCCACCACGTCGAGGCACAGATCGAAGGCCTTTCTGGTCTTCGTCTCGGCGCCGACGCCGAGGCTCCGCGCCTCCACGGCATCGGACGTCAGCTCCGCGATCTCGATTCGATTCGGCCGTGCTGACTCCGCGCCATTTTTTCTCGTGCCTGCAACAAGTAGAGCGCTTGCTACACACATAGGTATGCAGGGCAAACGAGCTGAATGGCTACAGATTGCCGGAGCGCTGTAATTCCGTCTTCCTGTCCGCGCCAATTGTGAGCGAGCGCGCAGATGACACCCTCCCCCACTCCTTCAACTGAAGCCACTTCCCCTGGGGTGTGGGCAGGTTGCTAGCATACAATAGGGAGACGGCTTTCCAATTGCAAGCCAGCGCGCAGATCACACCCCACTCCGTCCAACTGACGCCCCCCTCCCCCCCCCAGGTCTGGGAAGACGGCTAGTATTCAATAGGGAAACAGCAAAAACTGTCTTCGGGTCGGCTTTATTGGTCATGCGAGCGCGCAGGTCGACACTAGCCCATCCGATCGGCGCTAACCCCACGTGTCTCGTGGGCTGTTAGCATCAACGAGTTTAATTGTTTAACATCTTAAAGAATACCATGTTTTAAAGCAGCAAGCATGTGAGTCGGCATCGTCGCTGCTCTCAGCGTCTGTACTGGCCTTGCTCGGCTGGGGGTGCTTCCGTGAGCAAGCAAGAACCACCACGATCCACGATGGCATCACTGCATGACGCGATGCTCCAGGGGGCAACACCGTCAGTCGACGGCCAACGCGCGGTATGTCCTAATCAATTTACAATCGATGAACGGAGTTTCTAAGTAGACCTAGTTCGGAATCAGGAAACCCTTGACGGTTGGTTCAAGTAAATGGCGAAAGTAATGCAAAAAAAAACTATAATTGCCCCTTACCCCCCACCCCCCCCCCCCCCTGGCTGCGCGATTGGGCACCATCACCAGGAACTATGTCCCTCAAACAGAGTGAGAATTATCGCAGTGGCGTGCACCACAGGCGTGACACATGTGTTGCACCAGCAGCGACGAAGCTGAGGATTGCGCAAGTGCATTGGTTGACTTTGCTGACTAGTCTGCAGCACTTTACAGATTCGTCATTCTTGCAGTTCAACCGAGCATTCTCAGCATTATTCAGTGACACAAATCGGTGTTGAACCAGAGAGCCTCATACTGTTGTGGTAACGTTGCGAATACTTTTTTGAAGAGTTGTGCCATACTTTTTTTTCTTCAGTTAGTAGCCCTAGTGTCCTCTACCGCACGAAGAATATGGCCACTGCCAAAGCGTCGACCCTAAGGGTCAAATCTGGTCTCTTTGACCCATTACAGGCTGACCAGAAGGGTATGGCCTCCTCGACAATTCCTCTCCATGAAGAGTCTCCAGGATTCGATCTCCATCCAGAAGACGAGCGTCTGTTGCTGCGGGAGGACCCGTTGGCCCCTCCACTGGCCCCAACGTCTGGCTGTAGAGCGATAGAGCGTTCATTCAGTATGTTTCGACATTCTGATATCATTTTGGCAGCGCAAGCGCAACAAGGCGTGAGAACAAGGCGTTGTTCCTTCATTTGCATGCGCCGTTGAGCTGCACGCAGGGTTTGGTGAAAGGGTGGGCGGGCGGCCTCGAAAGATGGGGGGGGGGGCAAAAAAGCGCCGAAAAAAGCGAGCTGCGACCCGACCGAGATACAAGGCGCGAACGCAAGGAGCGGGGCAACATTCAAGGAATTGTCGCCAACGGAGACGTAGGTACACTGCAAACTTTGCACGTGCATGCAGGACCTGTGTTTAAGAAGCGCCTGGAGACTAACCAGGCCGGCGCGACCCTGCTGCGCGTCGTGTACCATCTCTCGGTGCCCGCGGGCGTCGACAGGGTGGGGAGCGTCATCGGGCTCATCAACACCACCTGGGAAATTTCGTCGACGAAGACGGAGCTCGTGGTACGCACGCCTGAATTAAATAATTCTACAAACTTTCCGAAAACAACAAAAAACGTCTAGGCGCTGTACGGCGCAGCCTGCGGCCCGCGATGCACCATCTGTCGCAATTTTAAATCGTGCGACACGCGCTTCGCGGACTCCGCCCCTTTCCTACAGGGGCGGATAGGGGCGGGCCGAACGAGCCTTTGCGATCGCCGAAGCGGCTGTCAACTCGGCGCCGCCAGGAACGGCCCCTGGAGTAATCATACCAATACCCATGCAAGTCTCTCTCTACGGTGTACGAATCTACTCTCAAAACTCTAGCGACGATCGCGGCGCCGGCACACACGGGCGTGAAGGAAGCGGCCGCCGCGGACACGGACGAGTACATGGGGAGGATTTCGTTCCCCCACGCACGCGCCGCTAATGGAGAGAGTCCGGCGAATGGACTGCGCGGAGGAGGGCTGCGGAGAGCGGTCGTGCAGAGACTATGACAATGGTACGTCTGCTGTGCACATACAAACAGGAGCTTCCATTTAGAACGTATGTATATTTAGGTTTCTGCAATATTTTCTGCTGGTTGCACCAAGCTCTCCGCAGCCTCCAGCTATTCAGAATGGAGCGGCACAACGTCCGCAGCGCCCGCAGCAAAAGAGGGTATATACCTAATAGACGCGTTTAGCCAGTCTCGCTCGCCAGGCGGACAACGGCACGCAGTGTACACTAGGGATGAGCATGGGCCTGAAGATCTCGGCCCAGCCCGGCCCACCAGATGGTCCGGCCCATCCCGGCCCAGCCCACGCGTCAAAAACCAGGCCCAGGCCCGGCCCGGCCCATCCAACTGCTCAAATTCCAGGCCCGGCCCGGCCCGGCCCATCCCAAGAAATAAGTACAGTGGTGCACTAAAATAAGTTGTACATGTACGTACGCCAGTTCGCGTTTTTTCACTACACATACACAGAGAATGGCGCTTCTGGCTTTACAGCTTCCAACCATTTTTTGGCCTCAAGATTGACCGTGTTTGTCAATTGAAGTTGGCCGCTCACAAAGGGTTTGTTGAGAAAAAAAAGGCGCTGCCCATGTCTGATGTATTATCTATCGTCGCCAAGCCAGTGATGTAGAGGCGGCGCCTGGAGGGCGCCGAGCTGGCAGTCGTCACGAGCGCCTTGCTCGCGATGGACGTGAGGCTGGGCTAGCGCCAGATGCTCATGCCTTTTAGTACTACGTCGTCGTCGTCGCTTCACGTCTGTTGTCTGCTCGTCTGTGCCTCACGGTCTAAGGGCCGTGACGACAACGAAAACGGCAACGGCGACGACGACGGCAACGTCGCGACCAACGCGCTAGATTAACAGTGAGACGACGCCGTCACGACGAACTTTTAGGCGCACTCGCGTCCTTAATGCCTCCTTTCTGCTGAATAGTCGCCGTTACTTACAATATGCATAACATACAATGTAGATTCCTATGTTTCAGCCAGGAACGTCCGGCCCGGCCCGGCCCGGCCCACACCCCCAAAACGCAGGCCCGGCCCGGCCCGGCCCACAGGATGGGCCTGGGATTCCGGCCCAGCCCGGCCCATGGGCCGGGCTGGGCCGGGCCGGGCCGGCCCAGCCCATGCTCATCCCTAGTGTACACTAGAGCGTACAGCGCAGAGCTGTGTATAAAGCAACATGTGTGGCTTCTCTTTTCAGATGGGCGAATTCGGCCCTGTACGCGGGGAGGGCGCTCGTGCGAAGCGAGTGGGACCGGAAGATTCCGCGGGCGTACTGGGAGAAGCAGATTGCTAACGGCCGCGTCTGCGAAACAGCCAGCGGCCTGTACGTCGGCTGACTCCCACCCCCCCCCCCCCCCCCCCCCCGTGCTGACCTGTGCACAGATGACCCCCGTGGGCCGACGTTCGTTATTTCTCGCGCCACCCTTCGTCTCCCACTCTCGACGGTAGGTTAATGCGGCTATTTAGTCTGCGAGTTAGTTTTGGGGGGTTTTTGGTCTTAGTGTTTTGCAGTTTCCGGCGGCCCTTTTCCCTCTCTGTTCCGGTCTTGCGTGAAACTGTCTGCAAGCGAGAGATGGTGTGTTGGAGGCTCGAGGGTCAATGACGTGACACACCGAACCGACGAGTAGCCGACACCGCAGGCTTGCAACACCTGGGCCTCGTAGCGTTGCCTTGCCGCTCGTGCGTTGCACGCTGCAGGCCAAGCCAACTTTTGTTTCCTTTGTCGGAATGTTATCAAATTTGGAACACTTATACTCAAGACTTTGGGATTTTGTCTGAAAAAGGAATCGTCAAATTCGGTCAAGGATCCGAGAGTATGGCGCTCCAAATCAGATGTCGCTTTTTGGGCAGATTTTCCAAACTAAATCGTTTGAATCGTAACTATCCAGCACAATGCTGGCTAATTACAATCGCTCATTACGGTCAATTTTAAT
>JASAMY010000965.1:0-10000 GCA_030248085.1 Paralinhomoeus sp. GSCO2_6 | reverse complement strand
AATGGGAGCGCTCCGATGCCCGTGTCTCTGTCAGCCCTCTTCAAAAGACCATTTTTTAGGTGTTTTGTTCCAAAAGTTTGTTAGCTATAGACGCTTCAACCGTTCGTCGCAGAGCTGTGCTGTAATGATGAAAGTTACTCGTCTGGACCTGGAATAGGTCACTTTCGACAATGGGAGCGCTCCGATTTCCATGTTTCGCAGCTCGACCCTCTTGGCGCACCCCCATTTTGGGCAAAATTTGGATCTACATATGATCGTGCATTATTTTTTTATTTCCTGAACGAATTCTGGCGCGTGATAGCTCAAAAGAAGCGCATTCAAAGGGGGAATCGATTCAGTCATAACACGCTTCCATACGCTTGTGCATTACCGAGAAGTTTTTGGAGATGGCAGGACCCACTTTACATAACAAGCTTCTTGGTTCGTCGCCCACTCGCGCCTGCATCAATTGGACGGAAACCTCGCAGGCATCTATGCTCCACATCAAAAAATGAAATCGCCGGAGGGACTCTTGCTACATGGCAGCTATGGTTTACTGGGCACATTCTTCTTTTTACCATGTTCCCTAAATCAAGAGGTCGCTGGTTCGAATCCCAGTAACGCCTGCCTGTGCCTTTGCACGTGTCCCCTTGGAAAACCCATCAGCGTTGCTTTACTGCAGTGTCTCCAGTCCATTCCACATTTTTTGTCTCTTTTCTAGGTTCTTTTACCAGAATTTTGGTAATTTTTTGAGCTAGGAAAGATATTTATGGACGAATGCTCGCTACAGCCCCTAATACATGAAAATGATACATCTGCACACCCGCACGCACGCACGCGCGCGCGCACGCACGCACGCACGTACGCACGCACGCACGCACGCACGCACGCACGCACGCACGCACGCACGCACACACGCGCGCACGCACAATGTGTACAGTGGTACACGCTTTTCATAAGCTTTATGGTGCAACACTGAGCATGCGTCCGTTCTGGTCTGCTGCTGTGGGTTTGTATGTGTGTGCGTGCGTGAGTTTTTGATTAATCTTTCTTTTACGAAAAAACACTGTATTAAGGAAAATTTTGCAGGTGGCTGCAAAAAAAAGAGAATATGTGACGCTCCTTTAGGCCCAGTTTGAAAAAACGCGGTATTAAAAGTAGCCACTTCATCAGATGATCAACTTCAGTCTGGACAAACCGTGTATAATCGAACCAAGCGCAGCAACACGTCACATATTCGGCGTTTGTTGTGCGAGCCATCGCTCGTCTCTGAGTCCAAGGAATGAAAGGCCTCGATCCTCATGCAGCCTAGACTGCCTTTCCAGTGATCCAAGCGAGCACAACAAACGCCGAATATGTGACGTGTTGCTGCGCTTGGTTCAATTATACACGGTTTGTCCAAACTGAAGTTGATCATCTGATGAAGTGGGTGCTTTTAATACCGCGTTTTTTTCAAACTGGGCCTAAAGGAGCGTCACATATTCTCCTTTTTTTTTGCAGCCACCGGCAAAATTTTCCTTAATATGTGAGCACTTCCTCAATGCGGTTTGTTGAATTTTCAGTCGCTTATAACTCTTGATTGCCTGAACGGATTGTGGCGAATGATAGCTCAAAAGAACCGCCTTCTAGACCGGAATCGAATGAGCCGTCCCGCGTTTTGGTACTCGAGCACATTAAGGCGAAATGTCCGAAAATGTTCCGAAAAAGTGGTGTTTTTTTCCTGTTCTGCACACACTTTTTGGGTCGCCGCTCTGGAACGCTGCTGTCGATTTTGACGAAACTTGGCGTGAACACGTGGTGCCATCGCAATCGTATATAATCGCAATTTTGTGCCCCAAGGTAAATTCGTCTAGGTGCTACGGATCTAGAGTTATGGCCGATTTGGTCATTTTTTGGGACATAGTCGTTTATTTTTGGCCAAAACCCGACAAGAGTAAAAGTCGAAAAAAGCCGAGTAAACCCCCAAATATTTTTTGATATTCGTGAACAGCTTTACAAAGAATGTCTGGGGCGCTTGCATGACATTTGATATTCTCACCACATAATGAGATATTGGCAACCAAAATTTCGGCAAATCCGACCAAAAAAAGTTTGTCACCTATAGGCGCTTCAACCGTTCGTGATACCGCTGTGCTGTAATGACAAAAGTTAATCGTCCGGACTTGGAATAGGTTACTTTCGACAAATGAGAGCGCTCCGATGCCCGTGTCTCTGTCAGCCCTCTTCAAAAGGCCATTTTTTAGGTGTTTTGTTCCAAAAGTTTGTTAGCTATAGACGCTTCAACCGTTCGTCGCAGAGCTGTGCTGTAATGATGAAAGTTACTCGTCTGGACCTGGAATAGGTCACTTTCGAAAATGGGAGCGCTCCGATTTCCATGTTTCGCAGCTCGACCCTCTTGGCGCACCCCCATTTTGGACAAAATTTGGAACTATGATCGTGCATTATTTTTCATTTCCTGAACGAATTCTGGCGCGTGATAGCTCAAAAGAAGCGCATTCAAAGGGGGAATCGATTAAGTCATAACACGCTTCCATACGCTTGTGCATTACCGAGAAGTTTTTGGAGATGGCAGGACCGACTTTACATAACAAGCTTCTTGGTTCGTCGCCCACTCGCGCCTGCATCAATTGGACGGAAACCTCGCAGGCATCTATGCTCCACATCAAAAAATGAAATCGGCGGAGGGACTCTTGCTACATGCCAGCTATGGTTTACTGGGCACATTCTTCTTTTTACCATGTTCCCTAAATCAAGAGGTCGCTGGTTCGAATCCCAGTAACGCCTGCCTGTGCCTTTGCACGTGTCCTTTTGGAAAACCCATCAGCGTTGCTTTACTGCAGTGTCTCCAGTCCATTCCACATTTTTTGTCTCTTTTCTAGGTTCTTTTACCAGAATTTTGGTAATTTTTTGAGCTAGAAATATATTTATAGACGAATGCTCGCTACAGCCCCTGATACATGAAAATGACACATCTGCACACCCGCACGCACGCACGCGCACGCACGCACACACGCACGCACGCACAATGTGTACAGTGGTACACGCTTTTCATAAGCTTGATGGTGCAACACTGAGCATGCGTCCGTTCTGGTCTGCTGCTGTGGGTTTGTATGTGTGTGCGTGCGTGAGTTTTTGATTAATCTTTCTTTTACGAAAAAACACTGTATTAAGGAAAATTTTGCAGGTGGCTGCAAAAAAAAGAGAATATGTGACGCTCCTTTAGGCCCAGTTTGAAAAAACGCGGTATTAAAGTAGCCACTTCATCAGATGATCAACTTCAGTCTGGACAAACCGTGTATAATCGAACCAAGCGCAGCAACACGTCACATATTCGGCGTTTGTTGTGCGAGCCATCGCACACAGCCACAACACTACCACTATCAATCCACCCTCACAAACTCTTTCATCTCTCTGACGATGCGCATCATTCATTAGGCATCGTATGGATGGACAGGGCACACAGCCAAAGATTCTGCATAAATAATTTCGCTACCCTGCCCATCTTAAATTTTTAATATGTGGCTTGCCCTTACAGTAAGTGATATGCACCATCAATTCACGATCTTGAGTACCAAGTACATTGTAGACCCTACGTTCAATCTTCGATTCTCGTTCATCTTTGTTCCGCTTCTGTTAGCCTGTGCCTATGGACGGACGGAACTGCCATCTGTAGACGTCCAGTCAAGGACAAGGCCCGCTCTCGTCTCTGAGTCCAAGGAATGAAAGGCCTCGGTCCTCATGCAGCCTGGACTGCCTTTCCAGTGATCCAAGCGAGCACAACAAACGCCGAATATGTGACGTGTTGCTGCGCTTGGTTCGATTATACACGGTTTGTCCAGACTGAAGTTGATCATCTGATGAAGTGGCTACTTTTAATACCGCGTTTTTTCAAACTGGGCCTAAAGGAGCGTCACATATTCTCTTTTTTTTGCAGCCACCTGCAAAATTTTCCTTAATATGTTTTGCTTGCAGATGCGATATTTGTCTGCACCGCGATATTCGTGTTAGAATAAGGCACGTGATAATCAAACCAAAAGCTTCAGCTGGCTTCGCTGCGTCGACTTACCATGGCATAAGAATTGCTGAGGGTTCTTAGTAGGGATGAGCATGGGCTGGGCCGGAATCCCAGGCCCATCCTGTTGGCCGGGCCGGGCCGGGCCTGCGTTTTGGGGGGTGTGGGCCCGGCCGGGCCGCGCCAGACGTTCTTGGCTGAAACATAGGGATCTACATTAAGGAAAAATTTGCAGGTGGCTGCAAAAAAGGCAAATATGTGACGCTCTTGTGTTGAAGTCCAGTTTGAAAAGGAGGGGTATTACGGCATTCCCCACTGATTTCTAGCCACTTTTGCATTGCAGCTGATCAACTTCAGTTTGAACAAACCATGTATAAAATCAGAACCAAACGCAGCAACAAGTCACATATTCGGCGTTTTTTTGTGTTCGCTCACAATGGAAGGAAACGTGCAGCGAGAATTGTGGCAACTGAAACTGACCATGCACACGCACGCACGCACTCACGCTCGCATGTATGCACTCACTCACGTACCCATGCAAGCACGCACGAACGCACGCATGCACGCAGCACTCACACACGCATTAGGGCACTACACAAATGGCTGGAGGCACTTACACAAACGTAGTGCAAACAGCGTCATTGGGTGGAATGCCAGAAGGGAATGAATTGTAGTATGTATGTGCGCCTCACCTACACATCACGAACTGTACATTGTCAACAACCCACATGTCACAAATTTTAGCAAGGCACCAATTGATTAAGCAAGAACTTTGGCTGTGTCAGACCAATGGCCATGTGTGAGAGAGTTCTGGTTTGGCTGACTGACTGAGATGGCAAAAACGCCGGATATGTGACTTGTTGCTGCCTTTGGTTCGGATTTTATACATGGTTTGTTCAAACTGAAGTTGATCAGCTGCAATGCAAAAGTGGCTAGAAATCAGTGGGGAATGCCTTAATACCCCTCCTTTTCAAACTGGACTTCAACACAAGAGCGTCACATATTCGCCTTTTTTTGCAGCCACCTGCAAATTTTTCCTTAATAAAATGCTTTTTCGTAACACAAAGACAAGGACGACTACACGCACGCACGCACGCACGCACGCACGCCCGCACTCACGGACGCACGAACGCACGCACGCTCGCACGCACGCACGCACGCACGCACGCACGCACGCACCCCATACAGACATACATGAGCAGAACAGCATGCAGTGCTAAAAAAAGCAGCAGGTACCTACGTGTAGTGACCTGTGACATGTGCCCATACGTGCGTATGTGCGTGCCTGCGTGCGTGAGTGAGTGAGTGCGTGCGTGCGTGCGTGTGTGCGTACGTGCGTGCGTGCGTGTTGTCGTCCTTGTAGGTAGGTTGTAGGCGCACTGAAGGTAGGTTAAAACGTGTATTTCAGCTCAAAACCCAACAAGCAACATGCCATAACAGTGCCATATGGACTAGACTAAACCTAGACAGTGCGCGTGCAGTTGTGCTATATTTCTGCATCGTAGCGTAGTGATGTAAAGACTCAAAGTGATCGTTATGACTAGGCGGTCAACTTTTGTGTTTTAGGCGAAGTGATGCGACGTACCCACACCCAGTTATTTTGTGAAGCAGCAGATTTGATGGTGTGCGTGCGTGCGTGCACATCTGCAGTGCCATATTGGTTCGTCGGAGCATAGCGGTGTAAAGAATAAAAATGATCTACACGTGCAGGCGGTCAACTTCCGTGCTTTAGCCAAAGTGATCCCATATCGATATTTATCGATTATTCCGGAAGTAAACATATGTTGGTGCGTCGGATCGTGTTGACTTCAAGGAATGAAATGTTCTCCATCGAAGGGTGATCAACTTTATTATTGATGTTTATGCCAACCGACCTAACCACACCGAAATATCGCCAATTTCCGTTATCGGTATAATGGGGAGGTGTCATTTTTGGTGCATCCATTTTGGTCCAATTGTCCAAAGTGACCTATTCCGCATCAGGGTGATCAACTTTGTCCTTTATAGCAAAGCTGTGCGATGAGCCGTTGAAGCGCCTATACATAGCTCACAAACTTTTTCCCCAAATTTTTAATTGCCAATATCTCATCATGTAGTGTGAATTTGGAAAGTCAAGCAAGCGTCCTAGACTCACGTTGTGAAACTGTTCACGATCTTAGAACTAATCGTTTATCAGTGCGGAATAAGTAAAGCGGCGAGGCAGTACATGTCTGTGAGAAGTACTGAGAGGAATGCGTATCACAATTCACATTTCTACACTCCTCCTCGGCTGCAGCGGCGCTTCATTCTTCGTCAAGCCGTGCAGCCGCACCTCGTGCGCTCCTCCTCGCTCTGAGTGCCCAGAATGTAGAGCTGGTCCTGTCGCCTTGCCGTCGCTACCGTCTTGTTATTCTGATTGACAATCAGGCACTTGAACTGGTCGAAGCGAACCGTGTTGCCCTTGTCAACCATAGCCTTGACCGACAGCACGTTGGATCTCAGCCGGCCCGAGTAGAGTGTTGCTGACCTGACAACTCGATCTGCCCAATGCCGATCGCCGGCAGAGACTTGCCATCGCCGAGTCTCACCAGTCGAGGCTCGCGGAACTGCTTGTAGTTTTGCATGGCGCGATTCGCCGTCATGTGATCACTGGCCCCGATCCACGATCCATTCAACTTTCTTCTTCTTTCCTATGCTGCACTTGACGACTTCGGCAAGCGTCTTCTTTGAGCCACTCTGGTGGGCCAACACTGCCTTGTGCTTCTCGGACTGCTTCACCTTGGTCTGTCTCTGATCGTCCAACGTGACGGTCAGCAGTTGTTCAATCGGCTCCTCCTGTGCCATCGTCTCCTCCTGTGTGTGGCTCTTCTCTGGGTAGACGTTCCGGTTCTCTGGTTCTCTGCATTCTCTGGCCATGTGTCCCCAGGTTCCGCAGTTGTAGCACTGGCCAGTGATCCTAAGTTGATGCTGACCGGTCCGTTCGAGACTTTCTATTCCCGCCTCTTTCCCTGTATCCGGAAAACTGCAATCTTCTGCTGACCGAGAATGCCGACTCCGCCACCGACTTTGTGCTGCCGTCGTTTGGGGATTGCGTTTTCGGCGGCTGATCTTTGGCCGCTATGGCCTGGACGACATCGTCTATGCTAAGCTCATCTCCCTTCATTTGGAGTGACGTCCTCAGCATCTGGTAGGAGGCAGGCAACGAGAGTAGCAGCGCGTAGACCTTGATCTGCTCAGGCATATGGAGCTGAACCGCCTCGTGCTCGTTGCAGAGCTCGGCGAACTCTTTCAAGTGCAGCTCTATGTACATCTTTCCACCTTCTGCCAGTCGGAAGCTAGACAACTGATCCAGCAGGTATGTAGGTATACGTATGTAGTACACGTTGGCAGCATTCGCCTTCTCGAAATGCTGTCTCAGGTCTCATCATCATGGCAAACCCGATGTAGCGTTTATCATGAAATTTATTTTGTAATTTTTTTTATTGGCCGCACAAGTCGTTTTTAGATGTGCATGTGAAAAGACTCAAGTCTTTTCAAAATCAAAAGGAAGCAATGCGCATTTTCAAACCAAAGAACCAAAGTATTAATAATTTATTATTTGTATACTTAATTAATCCATTGTGCATTCAACTTAAACGTTTCAGTTGGACCGCTGGCACAAAACTGTCGAGAAGAAAAACGAGGAGATTTCAGGCGCTCAAGAACAAACACCAGACCGACATAGACGAGGTAAAAGGAAATTCTCAATATTGAATTATGGTTTAGAACTAAAAGTCTCACTCTCAAATCCTGGGTATGGGTATATTTCATTCAGCACGCATGCAAACAGACCCGAATTCACAGCACACGGTACACACACAGTGTACATACCCACAGTACTTGGCAAAAATGAGAGACGATATCAGCAAGGAGCTCGGCCGCTGAACAGGCTGCAGAATTGGAGAGACGGGGACAGGAAGTTTTCTAATTGATGAGTGCACATGCAAATAAACAGGCATTCACAACACACGGTTCGCATGCACTAGCGGATCCAGACGGGGGAGAGGGGGGTCTCCCCTCCTGTCAGCTCAGATTTGGGGGGAGGAGGGGGAGATCAGGGGGAGAAGCAGGAAAGAAGGGCGAGCACAAGGGGAAAATAGGCAGATTTTTGCGTTTTCCTTGGATGTAGGCGCTCAGAAGCACAAAATGTTTACCTACCGCGCTGTGGTTCTCTTGCAACTCGCGTTTAATTCGTAAGAGAACTAAAAAATCCCGTCATTTTTGTCTATTCATAGTAGTGTAGTTTGTGCATTGAAAAAAATTTACCTTCTCCCCCTTGTTGAATAAAATCTGGATCCGCCAGTGTTCACATGCAGTGTAACGTAGATTATATGAATATTCAGAAGGAAGACTTGTTGAGACGTTTGACTGAGCGGACCGAAGAATTGGAACAGAAACACAACGAGGTTTGTAGCCATTTTTGAAGACGCACACGCGCACTTTGAAGACGCACATTTGCGCACTACGGTATTCAGGTCAACCGAGTAATGGATGTCGAGCAGCACGCAAGAAATCAAACCATCGAGGTGTGTTCTATTTTTTTATTTATTTTTATTAATTAAAACAAAGAAATCGAAACTTGTGTAGCCAATTACATATATGCACGTCATCGCATGATGATTCATGCATAATGGACGTGCATATATTTTACATACTGCAATTTGAGGTGGAAACTAAAAAAACCATCGAGTCTTGATCACCATCGCAATTCCTCTACTTCTTCTCATTACCATCAGCTTTACTGTGACATGTATAATTGTTTGGGTCTGCAAAAAGACAAAGAGGGCAGTCGCTGAGCCACCACAAACGAATCAATTCTTAGAGACATCTGTGCGATTACTGCCTAAAACATCCATTGCCTTGTACTGCCCAATTCCTCCCCCCTTATCCTAAAAACTCCCCCCCCCCCCTGGTTTTTTGTGCAAAGCGGGAGAGATCGGTAACATGGAGCTAGAGACGTGTTCTCTTGGCATCTTGCTTCAGTTTCTCAACCTTGGCAACAACCACTGGGTGTTGGGCGGCTTGTTGAGCAAGCGCGTCTATCTCTTCGACAGCCTCCAGAAGACTGTTGTTAGCGCGCATGCCCTGGAGCTGTTTGGATCCACGCTCGCCAGTGACCCACGCGTTCTCGCTGTGGCTCTGCAGCGACAGCGCAACGGCAACGACTGTGGGTTGCACGCGATCGCGGTCGTTTTCGACATCGCCACAGAAACAGAGATGTTGTCGCCTCACGGACTTCGCCTATGTCACGAGTGACCTCTCCGCTGGGCACTGTCCAGTTGCGATTGTGTGATGGGTGGTTTCCGAATTGCGAGTAAGGGCCAGTAGAAATTGGAACTTGAGCCGGGCTATCCATCTACCTAGCATGTTCTTAATTAATTCTAAGCACCTTCGATATTTTCCACAAAAACTTCCAGTTCACGAGCATCTGACACAGACTTTAGGTTCCTCGACTTTTGCTGCGTTCCATGATATTTAGGTTCCTAGAGCTCTAATAAAAAAATTAGCCCCCGGGGGCTAATTATAGGGTTTACGGTAATCCGGCCGGATGGTCTGGGATAACCCAGTTTGTCCGGGGGATGTTTTGAGATGGGGGAGGAAGAAGGATACGACACCGGCGTCGGCGTCGGCGGCGTCAGTGTCGGCTCGAGAAAAGAGGAGAACGTCTTTACACAGGGGCAGTGCAAAAAAACAGACGCGACGTCGGTGTAAATTATCTATACAGTCGTTGCAAAGAGCGCGCGACCTTGACATGATTTAGACAGTACCGCTGCATGAGATTTATTACAGCGCGCCATCTCAAGTTACATACCTTTCTCACTGAGTTAAGTCTACTCTAGTTAACACATTAATTGCCATACTCGTCTGGTTTTACATATTCGGGTAAACGTTGAATAGGCAATGCAGTGTAATGAGTCTCCAAAATATTCGCAACCTCAACCTTTTTTTTATTCAAAACGTGCAACAAGCACATTTCCTACTCAATACACG